>BQNB010061477.1:0-36475 GCA_026074375.1 Tanacetum coccineum | reverse complement strand
TTTAATAAAAAAAATAAAAATTATTTTTTTGGGGCTATGTTAGGTCGGCATAAGGAAACAAACACCTAAAGGTTTCTTATAAATAGTTTTTATTCACAAACACTAAATCACTTTTTTTCTCCTTCTCCTCCTTTTGGTGTTCGACCGGCCAACAAGAAGCAAAGGCAAAACCATCAAAAAATTTCAAGAGTTTTTTTTAAGGTGTAGAATCGTGTGTTTCACGGTTGAAGGTTTTCAGTATAAACCCTAACTCAATCTTTTCTTTAATTCAAATAATTGTAACTTTTTAATTGGTGTAATTAATGGTTCATAAAAATTCAGTAAACATGTTAGTTTGATCATTAATAATCAATTAGGGTGTAATTAATAGTGTATGGATGTGTTTGGTTTGGGATCAAATTGATGTTAAATTCGGAATTAAAACTAGGTAGATTTTTAAGTCAACATGTAAGAGTCATAACTGGGTCATACGGATGAGTTTGATAGATTTTTTTGGCTCTAAAATTAACTACAGAGAGTCTACTTTCCAACAAATGTAGTTTTGTGAATTGAATATGAGTGGAAGTCAGTCAAAATATTTTTACAAGATTTGTTGTCAAATCTAAGTTTCGGGTCAGATTTATGTCATGTTTGTGTGGTCAAAAACCCTATCAAATCATTTTTTCTAATCATGAGGTTGCTGCTGGAGTAAGTTCTAGGTGTCTAGTAAATCCAGTATTTTTTCTAGATTTTTGCAAGGTGTCTAAGTATGGTTAATGAGGTTAAACATTTTAGTGTGCGATCAGATCTGAATCTGGTGAGTTTGTATTGTTGATTTTTTTTTTTAATAGTTAGACATATTTTCATTAGATGGAAAAATTATATTAGTTTCATAACTCCTTGAAGTTGATGTCATCTGAATTTGGGAGTCAGAGGAAAAATTTATTATTTTATAAAAATTCATAAAATAACTTTAAAATTCTGCATAAAACTGAAAATGTGAAAACTAGATTAAAACATGTTTAGAGCTTAGATAATGTGTAGGAATCATGATGGGATATTTATAAATATATTTTAGACATTAGTATCCATCAAGTAAAAGGTTACATGGTAAGGGTCGTAAAGCCTTGATCATGTGTAACCCGTTTATTATGTTGTGTAGATTATTGCTTAGATTATTAGCGAGCATTTGTGAAGCTTGAGGTGAGTTTCTCGTAGCCCCTTTTTAAATGTTTTCTTGGGGTAAAAATGGATACAAAATTGTTTTGAAATATTTTCTTTGCTGCGATTAAATGGTTTTGAATTGGTTTTATCTAGACATGGTTATATAGTAGTTGTGCAATACAATTATGTGCAAGTTTACATGATACATATGTGGATACAAGGATACATGAGTTGCTTGTGCCATTCCAGCCAAATGTGGTAACTCTTATTATTATTGATGATACATGGATACAATGCTAGCTAGTTATGATACGATATGTCATGATTTGGTATGTTATGGTTTGAGATACATGATGCATGCTATCAACAGTATGATTGTCCAACTTTTTGTTATATGTTCATAACTTATTATATATGTTTTAAGTTTAAACCTCTGAGCTCACTAATGTAATGTTGACACTTGAGAGTATCCATTTTCAGGTGAAGTTAGCAAGTGATGACATCAAATAACGTCTATTTTATAGCATCATTTATCCCATGTTATTAACCCATTTTGTATAGTTATTGAAAATAATTGTTAATTAATCATTTATATTTGAGAATTGTAGTAATTATGGAGTAATTGGTGAAAGATAGCAAAAGGCGCGCATTCTGGAGCTTAAATGAAGATATTTTGAAGACCAATACGCCTTATCTATCAAGGAAGATACGGCCTATCCGTGCCTGCACTCACCAAAGACCACAGAGGAATAAGCTCAATACACCGTATCCAGAGAGACTCAATACGCCGTATTCAAAATATAGAATCAATATAATATTCTGGAAGATATCAAGCGTGGTCCCTACTCCAAGAAATCCCTAATACGTCATATCCAACACTTAGATACGCCGTATCCAACCGACTTCCAGACCTTATAAATAGAAAACTCAAAAATGAGTTTTCAGTATGCTAAATCATATTCTCGATACCTAAACCATAAAAGTCAATTTTCAGAGGAGAGAAAAAAGAGAAGAATAGGTCGAGCAACGTTATCAATTCCATAAAAGACATTGTGTAATTCTATATACTTTAGTAATTCATCATTTTTGGTATCATACGTTAACAATCGTTATTTAACCTTGGCTAAATACTTGCTCTTGTATTTATAAGGACGTTTTGAAGGCTAATACCTCGGGATTATCCCATTATTATGAAGAAATCTGAATGTTTGGTATTTGTTTATCTCAATTTCTTGATTTATCATTGAATGCTTGTTTATGTTTATCAATTAATACTTGTTTATGCGCTTTTGTATGCGACATGTCAATCAACTGGATTCTAGATGAGCGGACCAATAATCTAGAGTCCGGGATAGCTCTCCCATATAGTAATTTTAGCACATCGAGAATTATAGATACACAAATATTGTCCTTCTAAAGTCCTGTGTCTAGATACGCTTCACGGCTTAACTGTTAATATGGATATTGCCAATGGTTTATTGATCGTGTTGACTAGTAGGTGACCTAGATTAATTCAACAAGTAACGTTCTGATTCATAGAATAGATGACAAGTAAGACTACTAGTGTATAAATGCCATAAGCGGTAATGGGTAAAAGGACGTCTATGAGCTAGGGTTTAAACAAGATCACCATGCTTTAAAATCACTAAATAGATTATAATTAGCAAATAAGGATGCTTTATGCGGATGCTTAATTGTGACATAATTAATATGTACTAGGTCTTAGGATGAATGGTAACGCTAAGACTTAAGAATGAATGCCACCATCGAGAGAAGAAATCATTGCACTTAATAAACAAACCAACGTTCTAATCGGATTGATAATGGTTATTACAGTTTTCTTATATAAGGTTCGACCGCTCTTTTGCGTGGGTAAAAGTGTCTTGAATTGATTGTAGTCACCAACCAAACTGTGCCAGTCTCTCAGGCTGAAAACCCCTATTTTCTCGTTAGACTTAGGATTTACACTGACATAAGTTTAACATAGGTTTAGAATAGAATAGAATTAACATAGATTAGATAACCAAGATATTAATTAAATTGATAGATTTAACCTCGCTTTAAGTGTTCGACACCCTACTTACCACGAAACTACTACCGATCGGGTACACTGCCCATTAAAGTGTTGTTTTTGGTTTAGTCGGCAAAATATAAATTTAAAACTTGAATCAATCAAATATACACCACACAATGACACATCAAGTTTTGGCGCCGTTGCTGGGGAGTGAGAATTAATCTTGACTTTTATTTGATATTTTAGTTTTTAACATTAGATTAGATCTAACCCGTAGGATTAGTGTAATTTAAGATTAGTGTATATCCTTGTATATTCTGTAATATTTGTATATTTGTGTGTTTATTTGTTTGCATATTTAATTGTTTTTCTTAAATACATTGTCTGGTCGACAGTTAAATACGGCGTATCCACATTCACCTAATACGGCGTATACAGTTTTATGTCCAATACAGCGTATTCATCCCAACAGATTAATACGGCGTATCCACTTCCATTGGATACGGCGTATCGATCATCTGATAAAATTCTTTTCTATTCTCGAACTTAAAGCCTAAATTTTTTATATATACCTTTCTCCGCTGGTTCTACTGATAATTTTCTGGATATTTTTCAGTAAGAATGACAAAGGTTATCAAAGGAGAGTTCGAGAAAATTAAGGATGTTAAGGTCGAAGATGTTTCGCTCACTTGCGATACACCACTTGAAGTTTTCAACAAGGAAGTCAGTCGATTAAGCGGAATGGATAATGATTTATTCACATATGAAGTTGAAGTTACTAACATCCCATGTAACTCGAAAATAGATGATGATTCGGAGCATGAAGCTGATGACGACATGGGGTATGATCCGTCTGATGTTGCATTTATTGAATGGTTGGCATCAAAAAATTTCAACTACAAGACAATGGATCATTATACTATGAAAGCATTATGGATTTACTGGATCAGAGGAGATGATGAAGTAGAGCTCACTGACGAGGAATCTTCTGATGATGAAGATGAAATTGCTGAAGTCTTTAGAATCGACACTAATATATTTAACTACGAGACACCTCTCTGTTCAGCATTCAACGAAATTAATTACCTTCTTAAAGTAGATCCAGACTTACTTATGAAGGATATTATGGGGTTTAAGACCTATAAATATTACAAAGACGACTGGATCTACGAATGGAATAAAGATATACCATGGGTGTACGACAAGCCATGGCTTGATAATGAAATATGGAAAGAGCTAACACCAGTCAAACATGCGTGCAAGCCTTTCAATTATAAGACTGGATGTTCAGAATGACCAAGCTGTAGTTAGAGAGATGATGGATATTGTAATGGAGGAAACTTACCTGGAACTTACATTATTGGAAACCAACTCTATTATCCGGATTACGAATGGTATGAAGCTTTAGAAGATTGTGAATTAAAAAAATGAGGGTTTAAGAAACAAAGCTATCATGGAAGGATTTATCAAGGATGATGATGATGAGTCGCGTTCTGAACAAATGAAACGATGAAACATATATGCAAACTACGATGATGCTTATGAGATAAATCATAAGAGAGACGAATTATGTGAAGTTCGTGAGTCGCCGATATGCAATGTAAGGAGATATATGATGATCAAATATTCGTTCAATAATAATGATGAGTATGTTGCTATAAAAGAAGACAAATATGACGATCTTACTATCACAAGAAAAGAGGTGTGCCTAGCTTACCAAGAAATCTTTCGGATAATGGACAAAGGATGGATGGTGACTAGAGCTGAGTAAAACAGGAACTGAAGAAAAGTCTAACTTAAAGACTTTGCTATAAATAAAAGTGCTTCCCGGGAGACAACCTGGAATGTTATTTAATTTTGTTATTGAGTTTGTCTTCCCAGACATCAATACGGCGTATCCGCCCCATTCCATACGGCGTATTGATTGTCTGGACGTTATCAGTCTTTATTTTATTGAACTTTAAAAACTTTATTGTCAATTCTAGCAATACGGAGTATTCATTAACCCGATACAGCGTATTCACCAGACTGCCTCGTAATTAGTTTGTTTAGTTTATTTTAAATTAACCGTAGATACTAAGATAGAAATGCACCTGTTTTTCCTATATTTTTTACAGGACCTCGTGAAAGAAATATCAACGAAGTTGGTGGAATATATATTTTCTGGAATCTTATGTGTGGTTGAAGTCGTGCTGGAATTCAGACGCTTTTTCAACACACAATCTCGCTCATAAACGCAACTTGGAGAATCACCAAGCAAATATCAGGGGAGTTTCTCATTCTAATTCTTTTTAAATTCCCGTATTTAATGTTTTATATATACAACGAGGACGTTGTATAATTCAAGTGGGGGGATGGAATTAGAATGTTTACTTGTCCTAATTTTCACATTAAAATGCTTAAATTATGCTCAAATTTAAAAAAAATTCAAGCATACTTTTGTGAAATTACATGTTACATAACCCGCACACAATAACCCTTGTTAGATATTGTGAGGATTTAACCTTTCCGTTTCCAAATGTTTACCCAAATTCCATAAAATATGAGTGTGCCGGTGATGTTGTAGACTTTAGAACTTGGCTTGGTATATCTTGTTGCGCGTTTCCTTTTTACGTTCGCGTTTTACATTTCTGTCCTGCCGTTGTTCGCAACCCTTTTCATCCCTTAGCTTGTCATAGTGTATTATATCCTTTTACCTACTTTATATTTTTCGTAATGAACGTCTGTGCTACTTTGTTTTGTACGTTCTGCCAATGCAATGTAAACTACGGGGAAAGGCACAATTACAATAAAAACCTAACTTTGGACCCTTTTTTTTAAGAGTGTTCGAAGAACTGAGCGGAACCCAAACTCTTGATAACATAGTAACGTTTTGCTTGACTTTAGACTTTGATGAGGTACCACAGAATAAGAAGACCGATCTCCTCACCATGGTATGCAAAAATGGGCAAGGGATAGTGGAATAAAAAGAAAGGAAAACATCATGTACTTTAATAAATGGGTGTTTGGACATCTTCATCCATTGGAACACCCTTTTAACCCAAGAGGAAGGGAAAAAGGAAAAGAGGGCACTTGCTAACAATATCAGTATAGGTATGATATGCTAGAAGAAGTAGAGGCCGGGATTGGTAATAGAAAACATTGGCCTATATACAAAGACAAAAAGTTGTTTGGACAAAAATTCCTGGACGGCGGCAAAGTCAGATTAGATGGAAAAAAAATTAACACCAGAAGAAGAATAGAGAAATATTGTGAGGAATTTTAACTTTAACGGTTTTCTAAATGTTTTTACCTAAAATTCCAAAAAAATATGAGGCGTAATTTTGTGTCGGTGGTGTGTAGGGGACTTTAGAACTTGGATTGTTATATCACTCGAGATCACGGTGATGAGTACTATGGATTTAGATGGAGTAATGAATGAGCGCTAAAATACACATCTTTTATAACCAGTAAAACACTATTAATCGGACTAAAAATGCTAAAATATGCTTAATTATATTACAAATATGTTTGTTTGGTATTTTTATGTCTTGCAGGTAAAAGGATTGAAAACGGTGCAAAAACGAGAATTATCGGGCTCAAATTGGTCAAGTTTAATTATTAATCAAAGCCAAGATGAAGTCGCGAAAAATCTCAAAGCATACCATTGGAAAGAGCACGAAAAAACGAGTTTTAACGGGTGCCCTCGGATTTATTTGGGCCTAGCCCGTTAACCCATTTTATGGGTTCGGGCCAGCAAAACAGATAAAAGCCAAACATGGAAATTAAGTTGAAGTATAAATTATATATAGTGTGACGTCATGTCACATGACCAGAAACTAAATCAAAAAAATGAACACGTGATGGCGCACCGTCTATGTTTGATAGCAAATTGAAATCCTCCACGTGGCATAGTAAATTTGTATACTTTCAAATTGAATTTTAGAATACTATATGTTCAAACAAACACAGTGCATGCGTTTTTATTAGGCAATTGGATAGGGCACGTATCACAAAGCTAATGGTTGGATCAAATTTACAAGGATGACGATCCGTGTGAGCTCGAGAGAAGGCAAATGATTGGAGAAATTATGAGCTAATGATTGGGATCAATTTACAACATCACCCCTTCTCACCCCATATAAATAAAAACGCCACCCCCTCACTTAAGGGAATATTTTATTTTATTTTTCTTAGTTTAGTTTAGGTATTTTTAGCTTATTTCTTTTTTGTAATAGCTTATTTTAATTTTTATAGCTTATTGTACTCAGCTCTTGTCTCAAGCTTTTTAATATGATATAATAAATTTGGTTTAAAGTTTAAAAAAAAAAAAAAAAAAAAAAAGTAAAAAAAAAAAAAAAAAAAAAAAAAAAGTTAGTTATGGATCTCGGTTAGCTCATTTGATGCTTATTCTCTCATTTCTATTTCTTCTTCGTATGGCTTATTCATTAAGTTGATTTTTCGCCCTTATTTTCAAAACTTATTAGTATCAAAAGTCCTCAAAAGCTTAAATAATGACTCCTATTAGCTCTCCAAGTTAATTTGATTCATTACCAAAAAATTTTAAGCACTTTTCGATATGAATAGTTTTAATAAGCTCGAAAATAGCTTATTGTTGTTCTTGTTTCGTTTTTGTTTAATTAGAAACTCATATTTTCTGATTTTAATAACTTCTGATTAGTTTGTTCGGATTCATATGAGCTTTATTGTTAAATCAAATTTTTATGAGCTTAATTGCTTATTCGATTTGTTAATTTGTTCGTTTCGTGTTTTTAGTTTAATCCAAGTCTTTGTTGCTTTTCTTCGTTACTTAATGATAAAAATTAGTGTTTATTTCGTTAGGATTCTTAGCTTATTAAGCTAATTTAATTTCGGATCTAGTCTAGCTTATATTGTGATTGCTTATTTTGAGTTATTGTTGTTTCTAAATGCTTAGTTCGATATAAGAATTGCTTATCCGTTATTATTAGTGTTTTTGGCTTCTTGGGAATGATTATCTCATTTGTATTTAAGCTTATTAAGAAAGTTGTACTTTAATCTCGAAATAGCCTAATAATCATTTATCTTATTAATATAGGTTCTTGTTTATTTTGTTTTAGTGCTTATCTTAATCTTAAGAAGGCTTATCTCGTATGTCTAAAGTGCTCGAGCTTATCAGTCTTACTTATTTTTGTAATTGAGCTTAATTTTCTATAAATCTACTCGTTAGAATCTGTACGTTTGGTTTATAAACTTGAAATTAGGTTGTTAGTAAAAACTGAATTTGGGCCATGTCATGTTTAAAATGGATCATAGAAATTGATGGGCAAATTTGGATTTGTTTTAGGCTTGCTAGGATTAAGTTTGTATTTTAGACCTACGTTTGGTATTAGGATTTCTTTTGGGCTTGCGATTGTTTGTTGGGACGTATGGATTTATTAGTTGGTTTGCATAATGTGAAACTTTGTCAAGTGGTGTAATTCTAACAATTTTAGTTTTTGTGATTATTAGGTACGGTTTCAACTCCATGAGGCTTACTGAAGCTTATAGGTTTAAATAAGTAGATAGGAATTCTGATTTTTTCTTTAGACTTTAATTTAATTCGGTGTGGTAATTCGTTTAATTGCTGGTCTTCCTTCAATTCGGTTCTACTTTTTCTTCCTTTTTCAATACTAGTGTAGATTTAATTTAGTCTTTTATTAAAAGTTGGTTTATATAATTTTTGCTATGTTTAGATTTACTTGTTTTATGAGTAGTGAGTGGGTAATTTGTGTTTGCTAAGTGATTAGTGATTTGGAATTTAAGTGTGATTTATAAAGGTTTAAATGATTAAAAGACTTCATTTCTATTATTTTACGTTACAAAGTCTTTACCTTTTTATGCAAATTTTTAATACTTTTCTGTCATTTTTATTTAAAAAAAGCATTTTACTTTTTTTCTTAAGATATTAATTCATTTTTAAGCCTAAACCACACTTAAGGAACATGTCACATCACTTAGCAAGCATTTTCATCATTTATAACTTTTAGTTCAATTTTAGTATAATCTTTTAGTTTTTAATCCTAGAATTAATATTAGTTTAATTTTTAGTATAAAAATTCGTTTTAAACAAACAAAAAAAAACTTGAAAGTGACAATTCAAGCTGATTTAACAAACTTGAAGTAATTTCCATTCACCTCTCGCCGAGGAAACAACCCGGGAGATTTTTGGAATTGCTTTGGTTAAAAGAAATTTTTTAGAACCCGACAGAAATATGATACTCAATTATTATGATATCCTTCCTTATAATCTTATCTATTTATAGAGTGTGTTCGGAGGATAAAGTAACTTGTTTAAAAATTGGTAAGATTTTTTGGTTACACCCAAATAGCCTTTACATTGTTTGCTTATTAACCTAAACTACACTGGTAGTTAACTTCGTTTTTTAAACCCTTTTCCACTTCATCTTTTAGAGTGATGGACCCATTAGAACAAAACCCGTAGATGCCAATCCTTTGAGGAATTTACACAAACTTATTCTGTTGCGTTACCTTACACCTTAACTACCCTGTTTTAGATTACGTTTTATTTTACATTTGCTAGTTGTTAAGGTGTAAAGTATGTATTTCCTGGTCATGTGTAATTTTGCTATCTTTGGTGGGTTAGTAATGTGCTACATTGGCAAATGGGATTATATATTAGTTATCAAAACCTCATGTGATTTTACTATCGTCACCAATATTGGTGAGTTACGAAGAACGAGGAATACGAAGAAATTATTCGAATTATTTTGATCGTGAAGATGGTGGAATCTAGACCGAGATTTGAAGGAATTGTTAGCAAAAAAAAAATTTAAAAAAATGGAAAAAATACAAAAAGGACGAGAGAAAGAAAGGTTGAAGTAATGTTTTCGAAAGTGAATTTACAGAAGTATTACACGAAGAATCGTTTATTAGTTTGTTAGTTTTAAAAAAAACATCGATGTAAAGTATTGTTACAAAGTGGTAGATATCGCCACTTACCTTGTTAGAGTATGTAAAGGTTTGGGAGATTGGGAAGTTGACGTTTCGGGACGCCAAACTTAGGGTGATGTTTTTTTATATTATGAATCAAGACGTTTTGTAAATAGTTGTGTCTTAATATGGGGTAATTGTGGGAAAAACATGTGTATAACACTTGTATTTTATGTATATCTTTTTATTTCCTTGATTTTTATTTAAAAAACCAAATTTACTTCCCTATCTCCTAATGTTTTAGACGCCTGTTTTTTCGCGAATGAGGGACTTGTTCGAGCGTGAGATGTTATTTCGTCATTACAGCCATGTATGATGTCTTTAGATGCCTCGTTGGTTTATGACTTTTTGTGAAAGTTAGAAGGTTCCTACCCTATATCATTCCTTCTTCTCTAATCGTTTGGTTTAAATTCGATAATGAGGATGTGATTAGAACGCTACATGTCTATTCCGTCGTTACGGCCAGGTATGTGTGCTTCAGCTGCCTGTTGGAGTGGTACTTCTGGTGAAAAGATTGGTAGATTGGATCAAACCGTACGGGCCTTTCCATACAAAAAAACCCAATTATTTAAACCCTTTATAAACCTTGTTTACTCCTTAGCTTTAGTGGTGGAGATGTGTATCCTTGCAGCTTATGCTAGAATACTCATCATGACCGAGCAATTAATCGAATTAGTTACATGTTACCACATAGATTAGTTGAGTGATTTGAGTGTTTTCATCTTCCTATTTCGTGAGGTGTTTGGTTGTGTACTTGTAATAGATCAAATAAGTGCTTTAACGGAAAATATCCTTAGGGATACATTTTTACAAACTTCTAAAGGCTACTTGAGGACAAGTAGGATTCAAGTGGGGGGATATTTGATGACATCAAATAACATCTATTTATAGCATCATTTATCCTATGTTATTAACCTATTTTGTATAGTTATTGAAAAGAATTGTTACTTAATCATTTATATTTGAGAATTGCAGTAATTATGGAGTAATTAGTGAAAGATAGCAAAAGGCGCGCATTCTGGAGCTTAAATAAAGATATTTTGAAGATTACTATTCTAAAAACCAATACGCCGTATCCATCAAGGAAGATACGGCGTATCCGTGCATGCACTCACCAAAGACCACAAAGGATAAAGCTCAATACGCCGTATCCAGAGAGACTCAATACGCCGTATTCAAAATATGGAATGAATATAATATTCTGGAAGATATCAAGCATGATCTCTACTCCAAGAAATCCCCAATACGCCGTATCCAACTCTTTGGATACGCCGTATCGAACTGACTTCCAGACCCTATAAATACAAAACTCAAAAACGAGTTTTAAGTTTGCTAAATCATATTCTCGATACCTAAACCATAAAAGTTGATTTTCAGAGGAGAAAAAGAGCAGAAGAGGTCGAGCAACGTTATCAATTCCATAGAAGACATCGTATAATTCCATATACTTTAGTAATCGTTCAGTTTTTGGTATCATTCGGGTATTAGCCATTATTATGAAGATCTGAATGTTTGGTATTTATTTATCTTGATTTCTTGATTTATCATTGTATGTTTGTTTATGTTTATTAATTTATACTTGTTTACGCGCTTTTGTATGCGACCTATCATTCAACTGGATCTAGTGAAGCGGACTAAGTAGATCTAGAGTCCGGGATAGCTCTCCATATAGTAATTTATATCTAGAATTATAGTTACACAAATATTGTCCTTCTAAGTCTGTGTCTAGGATATGCTTTGGGCTTAACTAGTTAATTGGATATTGCCAATGGTTTATTAATCGTGTTGACTAACAGGTAACCTAGATAATTCAACAAGTAATGTTTTAATTCCATTGGATAGTTGGACAAGTGGAATACTAGTGTATGAATTGCCATTAAGCTGTAAGTGGGTAAAGTGTTAGCCTTAAAATATGTCGGCTAATACAGAATTACATTAGTATAAATAGGCAAGACTCACAGGGACCTAAAATGTCTAGTTATGATAGTTTAGAGAGTCAAGACCTATATAAATCCCCTTCATACTTCCATGGAGGGGTAAGAGGATTCATTTTACTTGTAATAAGGTGTGTGTTTCTCTCTCTAGAAAACACACATCTTCCCTTTCTCTCACAAAATAATCAATGGCAACTTATTTGTTTAATCCTCCCCGACCTCCGGATCGTCCCTTGTTATGTGAATCTTTATGGGTAACAAGTGGTATCAGAGCTACAGGGGTGTTTTGTATTTGTGGAATTCGTGGGTTAGTTGGTTATTTTTTTTGTTCGAAAAAATAGCAAGAAAAAAAATCAAAGTTTGATCTTTGTTTGTGGTTAAAGGTGTTAAAGATTTGTACTTTCGGGCTTAGAACTATCCCTTGCATCATTACTAGGTGTTTTTAACATCATTTTGTAGCTTTCAAGAAAGTTTGATGATTTTTTCTTGGCTGCGTTTTGACTAACTGAAGGGGTGTTCTTGATTGCGTTTTGCTTCATTCATTGCGATTTGCCCAAAGATTTCTTGCGTTTTGCTTCAGAGAAAGTACACTGCGGTTTGTCATTTTGTGAAGGACAATGTACTGCGTTTTGTCTTATTAGGCTTTGCGTTTTGGTTCTGTGTTTTGCCTCTGTGTTTTGGTTATTGCGTTTTGCCTCTGCGTTTTGGTTATTGCGTTTTGGTTCTGCATTTTGCCTATGCGTTTGGTTTGCAATTTGCCTAGGTTATTGGCATTGGTTTTGCTCCCTAAATTGAGCCCCTTTTGCGTTCTTGCCTAGGGGAGTCTCTGGCCAATTCATTTCTTGGTTGCGATGTTTGTCTCAGAATTGAATGCGTTTTAATGTCTAAGGTGCTATGCGATTTGTTCCTGGTTTTGTCTAACCGTTGAAGTCCTATATTGCATTTTGTTAGACAGAAACTTTGGCAAAATTTCTTCTTCACTGCGTTTTGTCTCAAACCAAATCAATTAACAACAATAAACGATATCATGACAAAGTTGAGCTAGACAATGTTTATTCGTTGACGACAATTAATAAATAACATTTGTCCTAATTCAATAACATTCAACACAACAAACATGATACATAACACTAAAACGATACAAATAAGATTCACTAATCACATCAACGACATAACGATTGGGATTAAATGTCAAGTGATCCATGAAGTTTAAGTGGTATCCTTATCTGGTTTATTTTGGTACTCATGTTTTGACAAAATTCAAAAAAATCCAATTTCGCACAGTTTTCTCAAAACATCTTCAAAACATCTCTCCCCAAACGACTTTCCATATTATTACTTAAGTACGTTCGCTTTCTAAAAGTTTGTTAAAACACGTAAAATGGCTAGTTTTCTCTTATTGGGCCTTAAGGCCCATTAGAAATCCATTAGGTTATTCGTAGATATAAAATACGTTTGAGGCCCAATACTAAAGCCCATTAGTAAATATAAGCGCAAATGATAGTTACCAAAATAATCCGGACCATAAAGCCCACAATAAGCCACGACTTATTGGGCCTATTCTTACCACAAGCTGTCGTTTGGGCTTATTCTTACCACAAGCTTATCACTAAACCCACCCTTTGCGAGTGATACCAATTGTAGGACCTATGATATCTTTTCCATAACATATTTATACGAACCAAATGAAGAAGAAAAGAGAAGGAAGGAAGAGAGAAAATAGAGAGAAGAAAGAGTGTTTGGATTGCACAATATTATGTCTTACACACAAATAAACAACCAACCCTTCTCCATTATGGAGAAGAGGTATTTATACCACCTAGGCAAGTTATGCCGTGTGGTTTACTTGGTGGATTGGGCTCAGGATTACTTTGGGCTTTAGCCCGATACACGTACAATATTAGATTAACTAACGAGCCTAATACCCGTATCTAGCCTATTACAACATATTGTTAATAAAGACCGAGCTTCCATGTCCAAAGACCGAGCTTCCATTTCTGACTCAATATTTTGAGGCTAACATCTATAAATAGTTAAATACAATACAACATTATACAAGATAAGGGCGGTTTTGGAATTTAGGGAAAAAAATTCGATTATTGAGAAATATACTACAAAATTGAGTCAAGTTAAAAATAAGAGACATGGTTGCGAATGTAAAGGTGAGATCAACAAAGATAAAAAAAATTTAAAAACCAAATAGACAAATACTCACTATTTATTTTTTTTAGCTAAACAAAAAAGCTCACTTTTCATCTTAAAAATATAATATATATATATATATATATACTGCATGAATTGGGGGGAAGTTAATCTAACTCATGAATACTACAATGGTTCCAGAACAAGTCAAGACAAAGAAGATCCAAGCCGAAGTACAAGTATCAAGACTAGAAGAAAAAGACGTCATCTTCAGCATTGGAAGCACCTTGGATGTCATTTTATTTTGTTATATTTGTACTTGTTAGGAACATTGTAAGTAATTCTGTATGCCCACATATTAGGGGAAGATTGTTAGCCTTAAAATATGTCGGCTAATACAGAATTACATTAGTATAAATAGGCAAGACTCACAGGGACCTAAAATCTCTAGTTATGATAGTTTAGACAGTCAAGACCTTCGAATCTTATTTGTTTAGAATTACACACATCTTCTATTTCTCTCACAAAATAATCAATGGCAACTTATTTGTTTAATACTCCCCGACCTCCGGATCGTCCCTTGTTATGTGAATCTTTATGGGTATCATAAAGTCTCTATGAGCTAGGGTTTAACAAGATCACCATTGCTTTAATCCCTAAGATAGATTATAATTAGCAAATAAGGATTGCTTTATTTGCGGATGCTTTAATAGAGATAGAATTAATAGAGTCTATGTCTAGTATTATTTAACACCTAAGTCTAAAAAATGAATGCCACCTCGAAGAAAAAATCATTGCATTTAATAAACAAACTACTTTTTAAATATCGGATTGATAATGGGTTAATACATATTTCTTAAAAAAGGTTGCTAGATCGCACTTGTATCTTTTGTTAAATTTCGCTGCGTGGGTAAAAGTGCCTTTGAATTGCATTATAAGTCCCCTACCCAAACTGGCCATTTACTCCGGACCAAGATCAACTTAAGGCAGAAAACACCTTTTCCAGTTAGAATTAGGATATAAACTGACATAGGTTTAACATAGGTTTAGAATAGAATAGAATTAACATAGATTTGATAGCCAAGATATTAATTAAATTGATAAATTTAACCTCGCTTCAAGTGTTCGACAGCCTACTTACCACGAAACTACTACCGATCGGGTACACTGCCCGTTAAAGTATTGTTTTTGGTTTAGTCAGCAAAATATAAATTTAAAACATGAATCAATAAAATATACACCACACAACGACACATCAAGGCCCTATCAAATGCCCTTCTCTAACTTATGCCTACTTAATCAGTGAGCGATACTTCTTACCATACAAGGCTTCAAACGGTGCACACCTCATACTAGAATGATAACTATTGTTATATGAAAACTCAACTAATGGAAGATGAACATCCTAACTTCCCCCAAAGTCTAGGATGCATGCTCTGAGCATGTCTTCCAAAGTCTGAATAGTATGCTCACTCTAACCGTGGGTCTGAGGGTGGTAAGCCGTACTCATGTCTAACTTAGTTCCTAATGCCTTTTGCATTGTTTGCCAAAACCTCGATGTGAAATGACTATCATGATCAGATATGATCGAGATTAATCTCATTTAAATAGAGTCTAGCTAATATATCCATCTTATAGTCCTCATGCATAGGTAGAAAATGAGCAGACTTAGTCAATCGGTCCACAATGAGCCAGATTGTGTCATGCCCACTACTTATCCTGGTACTCGTTAACAAATCCATTGATATTCTCTCCCATTTCCACTCAGGAATTTCAAGTTACTGCAGTAAGCCAGATGGCCTCTAACGTTCAGCCTTAACCTTCAAACAAGTCAAACACCTACTAACATATACAACTATATCTTTCTTCATTCCTAGCCACCAATATATATCTCTAAGGTCATAATACATCTTATCAGCTCCCGGGTGTACAAAGTACTTTGACTTATGGCTGTCATGACCAT
Source organism: Tanacetum coccineum (assembly GCA_026074375.1). Classification (NCBI taxonomy): domain Eukaryota; kingdom Viridiplantae; phylum Streptophyta; class Magnoliopsida; order Asterales; family Asteraceae; genus Tanacetum; species Tanacetum coccineum. Next base: position 20,328 of record BQNB010061477.1, on the reverse strand, counting down.
TATCAGATTCTCACAAATCCAAAACCCATTACAAAGAAGGACCCAATTCCATCCAGTACTACAACCTCCATCACTCCTACGGATTCATAGTTGATCTATTCCTCGATGCATTTCTTGCGCTTATCTGATGCTTCTCTGAGCTGCTATTATCGTATCCTTGATACTCGACTAAAGAGCCATATTCATAGATCGAATTCTCTTAGGTTTCACTCTCTCTTTCCTACTCAGTGCATCAGCTACTACATTCGCCTTACCAGGATGGTAGCGAATTTCGCAGTCATAGTCGCTGAATAGCTCTATCCAGCGACGCTGATGCATGTTCAGTTCCTTTTGGCTAAAGATGTGTTAGAGACTCTTATGGTCGGTATATATGACACTCTTTGTCCCATACAAATAATGTCTCCAAATCTTAAGTGAGCAAAACACCGCACACCACAATCCAAATCATGGGTGGTGTAATTTTTCTCGTGGATCTTCAACTGCCTAGATGCATATGCTATCACCTTACCTCTCTGCATCAACACACAACCTAGTCCTAAGCCGGACGCATCACAATATACTACAAAGTCTTTCAGTATATCGGGGAAAGCTAAAACAGTCGCATTACACAACTTGTCCTTCACAGTTTGAAATGCCCTTTCCTGTTCCTCACCCCAATCAAACGTCTTACTCTTCTGAGTCAAAATGGTCAGGGATTTAGCAATCTTAGAAAAGTTCTCTATGAACCGACGATAATACCCTGCCAAACCTAAGAATGAACAAACTTTAGACGGGGTTCTAGGGGCTTCCCAATTCGTAACAGCTTCAATCTTACTAGGGTCTACATGAATACCATCTCTATTAATCACATGTCTAAGAAACAGTACTTCCTCTCAGCACCCAGAAATCCACATGGACAACTTAGCATATAGATTCCTCTTCTTAAGCAATTCTAAGACTAAATCTAGTGCACTATACATCTCTTCTCGGGGTCTTAGAGTAAACCGCCGGATATCATCAATGAACACTATCACAAACTTGTCTATATAAGGCCTACATACTCAGTTCATCAGATCCATAAATACCGCTGGGGCATTAGTCAGACCAAAGGGCATTACAATGAATTCAAAATGTCTATAACGAGTTCTAAACGCAGTCTTTGGAATGTCATCCTCATGCACTCTCGGCTGGTGGTATCCAGACCTAAGATCTATCTTCAGAAATTATTGTGATCCTTGAAGTTGATCAAACATGTTGTCTATCCTAAGGAGTGGATAACGTTTCTTAATGGTCAACTTGTTCAACTCTCTATAATCAATGCACATTCTAAAGGAACCATCCTTCTTCTTAACAAATAATACCGTGCTCCCTAAGGAAAAGAGCTTGGTCGAATGAAACCTTTGTCCTGGAATTCTTTGAGTTGACCTAACAACTCCTCCATTTTAGAAGGTGCCAATCGATAGGGAGATTTCGCGACCGGTATTGCTTCGGGGATTAACTCAATACGAAATTCGATTTATTGAATAGGTGGTAACCCTGATAAGTCATCCAAAAATACCTCAGGAAAGTCTCTAACCACAACAATATCTTCTTGTTTTTGTTCCTTGGCCCTAGCACTCATTAGATGTCTCATTTTCTCTTTCGGTCTTTCTCCTATAACTCTAAGTACTTAGTCGTCTTATAAGGGTATTCTAACTACCTTCTCGTGACAAATTATTTCGGCCTTATGGTTGGACAACCAATCCATTCCTATGATCACATCAAAACTTCCGCTTTTAAATGGTATCAAATTAATATCAAACATGTGACCTTCTATTTCTAGTTTACAACCCTTAATAACTTTATCAATCTCTACTAGCTGCCCGCTAGCTATCTTAATATCATAACTAAATCCTAGATCACTGGGCTCTATGCCTAACAGAGGTATGAAAGTAGTAGAAATGAAACTAAATCGGCACCGAGAATCGAATAGAGTCTTGTTAGTTATAGTGATCATTTATGGTAAACGTACCCGTCACGAATACTGGGTCCTGGCGAGCCTCTTACGCTCTCCAGCAAAAATACATGCCACGTGCATGTCGGATACCGTTGTTCCCACGACTTTGTCCCCCGTTATTAGCAACAACTTTGTTTATAACGGTTTGTTTTTGTTTTTTTCCTCCTGGCATGAAATGTGCTTGGTTCAAACCTAGGACATCTATGTAGAAATGGCTTATATAAGGTCCGCCTTAAAATGATTAGTTCCTCCACACTCATAACATGCTCCAGGAGCAGTAGTTGGGTTCCTAGCATTCACCGAGTTCACCATCCTAGAAGCCACTCTACAGTCCTTTGCCATATGACCAAGACGACCCACAAGTTTATAAAATACATACCCACACAGGTATTCTCAATGGGTGGTGTAGGTACAGCTTACACTCTTAGGAACGTTAATGCCATTGATACTCTTCCTCCCCTTACCGGTTAGTGGTTGTAGCAAAAGCATTTCTAGTCCTAGTCCTCTTGTTTTCATCTCTCGCATTTCTATCTCTACTAGACTCTTCGCTATTCCCTCTCTTCTCAGGGTTCTTTTTCAATGACCTATTCCTAACGGTCTCATTTGTCAGTGTTCCAGCCTTCTGCATAGCCCTCTAAATTGTTATCGGCTCCGTTGCTGCCACCATCCCTCGGATTTATGGAGCAAGGCCATAAATGTACCTTTCAATCCTTTTGTTCTCAGGGGTAATGAAGTGAGAAACTAACCTAGCCAACTCATGGAACCTATCAATATACGCAACATGGCTAGCCCTGACAATGGCGTGGTTCCAGAACTCAGTTTCTAGTTTATGCATCTCATTGACTGGATAAAATTCCTCCCTAGTCAAAGTCTTAAAGTCTTCCCATGACATACCTACAACGGCTTCTCGACTTCATGTGTGGATCTGAGATTCCTCACTTGATGAGCCTTACAACAATGAATCCATCAGTCGTACTATCACCTTTTGATTATCCCTAGACCCACTCATATCCTGAACTGACTCCATCTTCTCAATCCAACGGGTATAAACTATGGCACCTCCCTTACCATTATTGATCCCACTTGAATGGATCTTGAATTCCATAGCTTGTATAAGGTTTAGTTATGCTAGATAAATCTAACACAACTTAGTTTAAGAAACTTTGTTTCATAATACTAAAATATTAAGCAAATCTAATCATTAAAAAATAAGTAATTCTACACTAAACACAAAACAAATATAATTACAAACAATAGAAAGCTCCAATAATTATTATTACAAATAATACGATGTACTCTCCCTACTGTATTAGTTACAAAATCTTGAAGCTATAACGATATCAAAACAAAAGATTTCTAGATGGCAAAACTCTATGCCCTAGGACCTCCTTTTATACACCAAGGAGTCTAGTCGAATTACAATATATAATTACTAAAACTTAGATATTCCTCAAAGAACTATTCTATAAATAAACATCCTTATCTCATAAGTAAATCATGGGATCTTCAAAGCAATCTTTATCTTTCAGCAGTTGTAACTTTCAGCAGTTGTAATTTTGTACCAGCAGCATTAACTCTTAACAAGCAGTAGTAACTTATACACCAATAACATTAACTATGTACAAGCAGTCCGTAACTACTATGAATATTTTTCATTAAGCTCACCAGCAGTACTAACTTTACCTCTAGTAGTACACAACATATACTAGCAGTACTAATATACACTAGCAGTACTAAGTTACACTAGCAGTACTAAGTTACACTAGCAGTAGTAACTAGCAGTACTAACTACTTAGCATATTTTTTCATTAAGATTACTGAACAACACTAAGTTTTACTTAGCAGCAGTAACACAAACCTTAGCAGCAGTAACTCCAAGATCATCAAGAAGTCTTTTAAAGCGCCAATAAACTTGCCCTAAACTTGAATATTCTTCTTCAAAATCTCAACTTTCTTTATTGAAAGCTTCATTAATCACTACGAGGATGCTTCCAAACACTTCATTGATTCTTGAGCTATTTTGTGAGAAGTTTAAGAAGCTGATAACACATTTCATTCCAATAATCAGCTTGCAGCTTCCAATTTAGCGTATTTGTGATTGTAGGTGCTGTAAGAGGATATCTCTTTTCTACCAACATATGAATGTGCACATTTTGCTTCCTCAATGAATGTACTCTACATGAATCATAATAGCTTTCCAAACCATACTTTTGTAATCTTTTGATTCCTCCATACATGATCTTCACCACATGTAGATCAACATCGTCATTAGATCCTCCATATCACTCTCTTATGAGCCGCGTCCCTTGGCCTTATTAACAATCCATTCTTAGCTTTACCAATTTCCACAGGGTTTCCAAACCTTCCTACAAAGCGTTTTGAGCACAATGACTGAAGATGTAAGCATCTTTGAACTTACCAATACAGACCCCTGTATTTATCTGGTAATAGGTTTTCTCCTTCTTATGATCTTGTCGGTCACAATGCTTAGAGGCTTAGTTGCCAAAGGAATAACATCAATTTCTACTTCCTCTTTATCGGGAACAACTTTTGTTAGTCTTTGAAGCTTTATTATTTCTTTATCCTCACCCACCTTTTTGCTTCTTAAATAACTTCTTGTTTCCAAGCTCATATGTCTCTGCCTCTCTTTGAACTGCTCCTCTTGTGCTATCTCTCTTCATCCCCTACTCTTACATTCACAACTACCACCAACTCTGTTATCCATATCGAGCGCAAATGTGTTTATACCCTTTTCATAGCTTTGTCAAATAACTTCTGAATATCATCAAATCTTTTGTTCTTCAACTGATTGTTCTTGTATCCAACCATGTTTTTCAGATAAGTAGACATTATATTTCTCTTTACTCGCTTTAGTTGGTGGTTTGTTCCTCTTTTCTTGAGCTTTCATTACTGCAAAGTGTTTCTTTCTTGCTTCTAAAATCTTTCAGCCAATAAACGATCAGCCTCAATCTTAGCTTGAATATCAACCCATTCTTCAGTTAAGGCAACATTGGCTTCTTTTTTCCCCCTTGTAATTCTCTCCTCTTCATCAAACTCAACTTGTAACCTTTTAGCTTCTTGTTCATCAAAACTGATTTGATCTTTCTTTTTCATCTTTGCAGGTTCTTCTACCATTATACTTTTACCCTTTTCCTTTAAAGAAATTGTTGGTGTAGGTGCTTGCTCCTGTTCTTAAATAACAAGCCCTTTAGCCCTGGGTCTTGTTTTAGCAGCTATAGTTGTTGTAGCATCAGTTTTTATTGTAATTGTTGGTGTAGTTGTACCCTACTCTGGTTCTTGTATCACAACCTTATCAACCTTGGGTTTTGCACTTTTCAAAGCTGCAAGTGCCCAAGCTAAAGTAACTTCATCAACACTTAAGTTCACATCTTTAGAAGCAACTTCAGTTTCAACAACCACCTCATGAGCAACTTCAGTTTCAACAACCACCTCATCACCATCCAAGTCATGTGCTCTAAACATATCAGTATCAGCATCAGCATCATAATGAGTACTATCTAAGGTAATTCCTATATTAGCATCAATATCAACTATCCTCCCCTGTTTGGATGCATCCTCCTCACCCAAACCTTCTTCTTTAGAGGATTCCACTCTTCTAGATGAACCAACCTTGTATAATCTTTTAAGCCCATGATTTCTTGACTTATTCCTCCTCTCTAGCTTCTTGACTCTCCTTTTCAACCTTGTAATTTCCTAAGCTTGAGTGGTCTTTGTAGTCTCCAAAGCAAGAACTCTTGATTGTAAAGTTGTACATAATTCCATCAATTCATTTAGTTTCAGGATATCCTCATCACTTTGAAGTGTGTTACCTCTTGCGAGCAGTGGATGATTAGAAAATTTAGAGACATTCTCAAACCTAGTCTGAGCAATGGTATCCCCTATGGTATCTTGGCGCCTGGGACCACTACCTGAACTAGTTCCAATGGAACTTGGTTCATTAAGTGTTGCCTTGGATTGGGTCTTATTGATGTTACCACTGTCCTGCTCTGCTTCTAAGCTAGAAGCAGTAGTGGCAGCCCTCACCAAACTATCATCCCTCTCCTTATAGATAGCCTCATCTGCTATAGGTTCTATAGGACTACTAGACTGAGGTATCTCAGTGTCCTTTCTCTTTGTCCTCCTAGGTTTTTGTTTCTTTTAGTGTTGTGATGTTGATGGTTGAATAATGATGGGTGTGTGATGGGGATCAGTGGGATTTGCTGAACCTTCACCCATTTCTTCTTGAGTTTGTAGCACCATTGTTTGGAATAATGGTGTTACTCTACCAGAAAAGTCCTTTCCTTGCCTTCTCATGTTAGCAAAAATCTTCTTTGTATGAGATGGTGCAATATAAATTCTGTTGTGAGTTGCCATCCCTTCTAGTTGATTATTCAGAAAGACTTGTACAAACCTTAGATACATCAAGAATTTGCCCATACTATCCAAGTTCTTTACCATACTTTCAAAAATATACTTGGAAAAGTTAAACTTTTAGTTTGTTGCTAAACATATAATTGCAGAAGCTATAGTGCTACTAAATTCATTCCATGCAGTAGTCTTAGCACTAAGTCATTGCAAAATAGTATGAATAAGGAATTTCCATTAAGGAGAAAAGAATGCCTTATAGAATGTAAGCTTCTGTGAAAGTTTTCCATACCCCATCAGTGTAAGTTGTTCAAAGATAGTAGCATTTGGTAGACAATCAATACCTTCAGCATCTTCCAGTTGAAGATCTCTTCTTATAGTGGATTCAGTTATAATGATGATCTTCTTTCCATCCACTAGGACTTGTAACTGTACTTCCCCATTGACAGTTTTCGCCTTGACAGTAGCCCATAATTGTTTAATGCACGAAGTATATATTGTAGGATTGATCGTTAGTGCATACTTTATAGTGTGTGCATTAAGAAAATCCACAATCTGCTCAAACCTTTCACTTTCAGCGAGTTTAGCCAAAAGCACGACCATGTTATGAGTATCATCAAACTTTAGGTTTGCCATTTGTGTTGGGTTTTGATGATGAATGATGAAATTGAGTTAGCGTTTATGAATAGAGAGTATACGAAAGTATGAAATCGATCAAATGAGTGACTGAAACCCTTAATCGAAGTATTTATGAAAATACCCTCAATAGCATTAACGTTCACCAGTAGTTGTAAGTTTATGCCTAGCAGCATTAACTTTCAACAGCAGTAGTAAGTTATGCCTAGCAGCATTAACTTCCAACATCAGTAGTAAGTTTATGCCTAGCAGCATTAACTTCAATTCCAGTCCAAACACTTTGTCTGTTTTTAATATATTCATCTCTCTTTCTGTTTTTCATCTCACCATTTCTCTCAATTCTTTTACTCACCAAATCACTATGTCTGTTTTTATTTCACACAGCTCTCTTTTTGTTTTTATTCTCACCAATTCTCTCAATTCTTTTTCTCACCAAAACTCTCTTTCTATTTTTACTCCACACAACTTTTCCATCATCAATCTAACACTTTTCTTTGCTTTTTCTGCAAAATGTTAGTCTAAAAACTAAGAAAATACAACATATAGCAATTCATAATAATCACAGTATTAACTACACTTAATAGTATTAAGTATAACTAACAGTATTAACTCAGCAGTATTAAGTATAACTAGCAGCACTAATTATACTTAACAGCAGAAACTTTAATGACATGATACAGAACTAATCATACAAAACTCTTACAAAAACATAAAGAGATAAAAGACTTTAAGGATTTAACATTCCAATACTAGCAATCAAATATTGAAATCTACTTACATCAAAGGCTTTTGTAAGTAAATCTCCAAGATTCTTGTCAGTATGGATTTTGACCATTTGAATTAACTTCTTTTCATTGCAATCCCTAATAAAATGATGTCTAATCTCTATATGCTTTGTTGAATGATAAACAGGATTTTTAATTATGCAAATACTACTGTTATTGTCAATAAAGATCTTGGTATGCATAAAATTGTACCCATAATCAAGTAGTTGATTCTGAATCCAAAGCACTTGTCCATAACAACTTGAAGAAGCACATATACTCAGCTTCTATTGTGGAATTTGCAACCACTGTCTATTTCTTGCACTGCCATGAGATTAATCTACTTCCAAGGAATTGACAACCTCCTATTGTCGATTTCGTATCCAAGCTTGCTCCAGCATAATCACTATCAGTGTATGCTACCAAATCAAAAGGTGAATCTTTTGGATACTAAAGACCCAATTTTGGTTGACCTTTTAAGTACCTTAAGATCCTTTTCACAGCATAAAGATGTAAAACCTTTGGGTTGACTTGGTATCTTGCACAGGCACACACTGCAAACATAATATCAGGTCTTGAAGAAATAAGATACATCAATGAACCAATCATTGATCTATATAAATTAACATCCACTTCTTCACCATCTTCATCCTTAAGCAAAAGCTTTTGAGTTTCCATAGGTGTGCTTGTAGTCTTGACATCAGTAAAACCAAATTTCTTCAAAATCTCAGTCACATACTTGTCTTGACTGATAAAAATCCCATCCTCCTTCTGCTTTACTTACATTCCTAAGAAGAATGTGAGTTCATCCATAGAACTCATCTGAAACTTCTTATGCATCATCTTCTCAAACTCAGTGCATAATGACTTCTTTGTAGAGCTAAAAATGATATCATCTACATACACTTGAACTAACAGAATATCACCTTTGTCCCTTCTGATAAACAAAGTCTTGTCTATCTTTCCTCTCTGAAACCCATTGTCCAACAAATATGTTAACAAGGTTTCATACCAAGCTTTGGGAGCTTGATGTAGCCCATAAAGTGCCTTTTCTACTTTGTATACTCTGTCAGGGAAGTCTGGATCTTCAAATCCTGGTGGTTGACAAACATAGACTTCCTCTTCAATCTTACCATAAAGAAAATCACTCTTGACATCCATCTGGTATACCACAAAGTCTTTAAATGAGGCGTAGGCTAAAAATAGCCTAATGGCTTCAATTCTTACAACAGGGGCAAAGACTTCATTATAGTCAATCCCTTCTTCTTGTGTGTACCCTTGAGCAACCAATCTTGCTTTATTTTTAATCACAATTCCTCTTTCATCCTTTTTATTCCTGAAGACCTATTTAGTGCCTATGGGCCTTTTTCCATTTGGTAAATCCACCAAGGTCCAAACCTTTTGTAATTTAAATTGTAGAAGCTCATCCTGCATAGCTTCTATCCATCTTGGATCCTGCAATGCTTGGATTACCTTCTTGGGTTCTACTTGTGATAAGAAACAGGTAAAGAAGCAATTTTGAAAGTCTTTATGGTTTGTTCTTTGTTGAACTGAACTAAACATGTTCTTCCAAATTCTTTATCATTCTTCTTGTTTGAGGTGCTGAATTTAAGTCTCCAATAATTTTTTCAACTGGATGGTCTTTGTGTACTCTTGTAGTTAGAATAGGATTGACATGCATAAATGCATCCAAATTGTTCATGTCGGCCTCTGCACCAACATCTTCATCATCATCTGAATAGACAATATCTTCCAAGGCATGCATATTTGAATCATCTAGAAGTTCAATGCTTGTTTTTCCACCAATAGCATTAACTTCATTTGTGCTAGCAACATTAACATTGTTAGTTCTATTAACATTATCATCCTTCTCTTGATCAATACTTTCACTATCTTTTCTTGGATCCTCGTCAACCTTCTTTTCATAATCGCTTGAATGTTTGGATCCATCATCTTGAAAACTCTTTGAACTTTAAGAGAATGGTGGATCAGCAATCCACAATGGTAGCAGAATGTAATCTTTACCAGGTATTGTCTCCATTCTAGCTTTACTTGCATCACATGCTTTTGTACCTGCATTATCATTAGACTAATTTCCTGCAACAACTGGCTTATAATTCATTGACTTTCTTAGTGCATCAATATCAAAAAGCCAATTTGGTCTACTTCTTGTAATATTAGGTGTATTATCACTAAACTGGACATGCAGGTTCTCTTTAACTATCCTAGTTCTACTGTTGAATACTCTAAATGCTTTACTATTGATTGAGTACCCAACAAAGAATCATTCATCAGTCTAGAGTGCTTTACTATTGAATAAGTACCCAACAAAGAATCCTTCATCAACTCTTTACCATCAACTTGCCTAAGTGATCCAGTTATTGAGAATTGTCAACGGACTCACCCAAATGGTCTCATAAGCTAAAGTTGGTTTTCTACCTAGAAAAATTATAAAGGGGTCTTGGTTATGTGGCTTAGTTATAATACCCTATTTTGCAATAGCAAGCAGTATTAACTGCTTCAGCCTAAAAAGTAGTAGGTAGCTTAGAATCAGCTAGCATTGTCCTAGCAGCCTCAATTAGTGTTCTATTTTTCCTCTCAGCTACTCCATTTTGTTGAGGAGTTCTAGCTACACTAAATTCTCTCTTAATACATTTTCTCTTACAAAACTGATTCATCTCCTTATTCTTGAACTCAGTTCCATTGTCACACCTAATTACCTTAACCCTTTGATCTATTAGATTTTCTACTCTAGTTATAAAGGACTTAAGTATGCTACTAGTCTCATCTTTAGTAGCTAGAAAGAAAACCCAACTAAACCTACTGTAATCATCTATGACAACTAGGCAATACATCTTTTTCATTAAGCTTTTTACAGATGTTAGGCCAAACAAATCTATGTGCAACATATGTAAAGGTTGGCTGACTGAACTTACTTTTTTGGACTTACAAGAAGCTCTATGTTGCTTTCCCTTTTGACAAGCAATTCAAGTTTGATTATTTTTAAAAAGTTTTGAAGGTAAACCTCTTACAATATTTCCCTTAACCAGTTTATTCATAGTTTTGAAATTTATATGTCCAAGCCTCCTATGCCAAAGTTCAGATTCATCAGATGTGGCTTTTGCAAAGAGACAAGTTAGACCTCCTTTAGGAACAATATTCTTTAAATCAACACTATACATATTGTTCTTTCTAGAAACTTTAAGTAAAACATGACTTTCATTAGTTAACTTAAAGTTTGGAGATAAAACAATACATTCAGTGTCATTAAAGAGAACACTATTCTTTTTGTGAGACACTAAAGAGGTTAAACTTTAACTCTTTTACAAAATACACATTCTTAAAATCTAAATTACCAGTTTTGATTGTACATCTGCCTGTGATTGTCCCACCTTTGGGGTTACCTCCAAAGGAAACATATCCTCTATCTATCTCTTCATTGTCTGTAAGATAGGACATGTTCCTTGTCATGTGCCTTGAGTATCCACTATCAATCACTCCTTGATCCTGTAAATCTATTTGTGGATTGCCCTGCACATTAGATAAGAAAATTAGTTTCTTTTGGGGACCCAAGCCATCACTAACTTAGATCTGCCTTGTGGATCAACATAATCAAACTTTTTCAGGTTGATTGATGCACTATTGTGTTTAGAAACATAGTCTAAAACTTTTGTCTTTAGTTTCTAAACCCAACAAGCTGAGGCTTTAACAGCATTAACATTATTTTCCTTAACAACATTAACTACTATTTTTGGCCTAGCAGCATTAACTACTTCTTTTGGCCTAGCAATATTAATTTTTTTATCCTTAACAGTATTAGCCCTTTAATTAAAATTATTGTTTTTAAATGTTGTATTCTTGTAAATAGGCCACTTAACAGTTGAATATGCTGATTTGGAAAGATTTGTCATTGGTCTAGCACTATTCATTGTTATTTTTGGGTGAGCAGTATTAACTTGTCTGGCAGTAATAAGTGATACTAGGCTAGACTTCATTAGTACTGCTCTTGGAACCATGTTCTTTTTAGGGCAGGGGTGAGTCTTTTTGGAAAAATTCTAATGAGTCACCCTTTTAGCATTGTTCCAAACAGGTTTTATATTTTGAAACTGTTTTTGATTCACCTTTTTACAATCTACTTGCAAGTGATCAAAACTTCCACATACATAACAAGCTTTGTTAAACATCTCAAAGTTACTTCCTAGTCTCTGAGACATCATATTATTCCAGTTTCTTTGATTGCCTCTAGGAATATAAATGTTTTGCCTATTTTGCTTAACATGATTGACAGTTTTCCTAGCAGTCTTTTCTTGCTGTTTAGGTTTGACAAACTCTTTCTTAGTAAAACTAGGCTTAAATGTTTTCTTTTCAATCTTAGCCTGATGCACATCATCTTCCTCATTATCAGACACCCAATCCTCAATAATTAGAGCACCATTATTCTTCCTAACTTCTTTAGGCTTTGCTTCACTAGCCTTAGCTTCACTGTTCTCAACTACATGCTTAATAACTATAGGCTCACTTATAAACTCTTCTAAACCAGAGAATGACAAATCAGGTTTTGGAGGCATAAAGTTTCCTGTATATGGTGGTGGAACAGCATTATACCCTAAACCTATTTTGCACTTATCAACTATCTGACAATCTATTAATTTGCTTAAGTTTTTAGATGAATTTTCAAAATTTTCTACTGTTAGCTGAATTTCATCTTTTTGTTTTTGAGCCAGTTCCAACTTCCTTCTAAGCTCTATAATGGCTACTTCTCTTAAATGAATCTCATGTTTTAAGACCTTGATATCTTCCTCATAAATAGACTCATTTTTCTTATAAACTATATGTCTTGCTTCTACAGACTCTAAACCTATTTTATAAGCAATAGAATTTAACTTAGACGTCCTTAAGTCTTTTAACAATTGTTCATTTTGTTCTTTAAGATTTTTAACATTTTCCAAACAAGATGATGAACATGTTGAATCAGTAGATACCTCAGAGTTATAACTTATAGAAGAGTAAGCCATGAGTGCAAAGTTAGTTAGACCTTCTTCTGCTTGATCACTCCAATCATAACCAGAACCATCACAAGACACCAAAGCATTAGAAGTAGTTGTCTCTACTGGCACAACCCTTCTTGTGTTCTCCCTATTCTTGTTTTCTTGGTTCCTTAGAGCCCTGCACTCCCTTGCAAAGTTTCCCCTTTTGTGGCAGTTGTAACACTCCACCTTGGACTTATCAAACCTAATGATCTCATTACCATTAATAGTAAGCTTTCTTCCAGTGTTCTTCAAAAATCTCCTTGCCCTTATTGTTAGCATAGCTATCTGCCACCTCAAGTCCATCTCTTCTAAATCATCAGGATGAATTTGTTGCAAGTCCTCATTGTCAAGTTATGGACTGTTTGGTTGACTTGCAAAGAAAGCACAGATAACAACATCACTCAAGTTATCAATTGTTGTTGAGTTAACAGCAGTAGCTTGAGTGCTAGCAGTTGTAGCACCATGATTAGTATTAACTGCTCCATTTGTACTGTTGGTGTTTTTTAAGGACATAAAGGCTATGTTTTATGTGTTTGTACTTGAGCTTCATGTTCCTTTTACCTCTGGTTTATAGATCTTTAGGTTGTTGTAAAGATCATCCAAGCTTAATGTATCTATCTCAGGCTTGTTCCTCCACACAATGGTATGTGTGTCCCATTCTGGTGACAAACTTCTTAAGAACTTTTGATTCACATCTTCTTGTAAGATACTTTCACCATGAATCTCCAACTGACTGATAAGCTTTTAAAGCCTATCAAAGGTTTGATCTAACACCTCTGAGCTAGATGCAGTAAAATTTTCATACGGCTGCTTTAGAAGATTCCTCTGAGTCTTTTTAGTAGCAGCATTCCCTCCAAACCTCTTCTCAACAACCTGCAGCAATGACTTGGCATCTTTGATGGAGTTAAACTTCAATTGATGTTCATTAGGGATGCTCATCAATAAAGTGCTTCTTGCCTTCAACTCTAACCTCCTTTGTGCCTTTTCTTCAGCAGTTGTAGGAGCAATTATAGTTTCAACACATTCAACAACTTTTGTTATTGGAGGTGCATTACCATTCTTTATGACTTCCCAAAGAGAATAATCAATAATCTAGATGTACTTTTCAATCCTCATCCTCCAAAGCTCATACTCACCTGGTTTGAGCATAGGCACTTTTGATGCAGCCACCATATGTACTGAGTCTTGATCCATATCTTCTTAGCAAAGTTTCTCAAAGCAACAAGCTCTGATACCACTTGTTGATCCCAGTTAACTTCTAATGATCGAATTCCTTAAGCTTGTTTAAGGTTTAGTTATGCTAGATAAATCTAACACAACTTAGTTTAAGAAACTTTGTTTGATAATACTAAAGATTATGCGGAATCTAATCTTTAATATAAGAAGAATTCTTCAGTAACACAAAACAATATAATTTCAACAATAAAAGCTCCAATATTATTATTACAAATAATACGAATACTCTCCTAGTATTAGGGTTACAAAACCTTGAAGCTATGAATTATACGACTAAGATACATAAAACTCTATGCCCTAGGACCTCCTTTTATACACCAAGGAGTCCTAGTCGATTTACAATATATTACTAAAACTTAGATTATTCTCAAAGATCTATTCTATAAATAACAATCCTTATCTCATAAGTAATCTTGATCTTCAAGCAATCTTTATCTTTTAGCAGTTGTAATCTTTCAACAGTTGTAACTTTCAGCAGTTGTAATTTTATACCAGCAACATTAACTCTTAACAAGCAGTAGTAACTTATACTCCAGCAACATTAACTGTGTACAAGCAGTAGTAACTACTTAGAATATTTTCTTCAATCTTCACCAGCAATACTAACTTTACTCTAGCAGTACTAACATATACTAGCAGTACTAATATACACTAGCAGTACTAAGTTACACTAGCAGTACTAAGTTACACTAGCAGTACTAACTACTTAGCATATTTTTTCATTAAGATTACTGAACAACACTAAGTTTTACTTAGCAGTAGTAACACAAACCTTGGTAGCATTAGCTCCAAGATCATCAAGAAGTCTTTTAATCCCAACAACCATCATACTCCTTTAGGTTACAAGCTAAGAACTCCTTATAGGTACAACCCCTACGGTCATTGTTTACAATGACATCCCTAACATCGCCTCATATGTTGTCATTGATGGCATCGCCGTTTTGATTTCCACAATCCCCCGATATCAACCTTTGGGTTGCCTACTTGAGCTAAGATATTGGGAAGTAGGTTATGTAGTTTTGTGCAATAACAGTGGAGAAGTCGAGAAATCTGTCAACGCCATCATTCACCTCAGTACCTTGACCACCTTGACCATCAATCCCACCATTACCCTGATCACCAGGTCGACCTCTAGTTCTACCACATCCTTTACCAATCCGTCCAACTGTCCTTCCTCCTCGTGGTGCGGCAGTTGCCCGGTCAGCACTTCGTGTCGTCATTCTTGGCAGCATTATCTACACAAGGGAGGACATAGGTAACATTAGGTAGGCGGAAAGGTTAATATATAGGATAGCTTAATATACTATAATTCGCATAATACATGTGAGTCATGATGCAGTTATAATTATGTTGGCCACCGTACTTATACTCGCATCCTTTCCCAATCGTACCCAGTATTAAGCTCACACATTTCAATGATTGACTTTCCTAATACACTATACCATATAACCATAGAAGCAAGTATAAGCGGAACACCACACACATAGATCCTATAACGCAACTATATGAAGGTTCTTAGGTTATAGTCTAGGCCAAACCACCTAGTTCCTTATAACCTAGCTCTGATACCAATTTGTTACACCCCGTCAGCGGCGGAAACATGGGCAAGCGATGAAGAATGATCAATCATAACACAAGATACAAGATAGATAAAACTAAAATGCATTAATGAAAAGTGTCATGGTGATCTTTCATCTCAAGCATAGACTTGAGTGAGGTCCCGATCAAGAACACATCAAATAGTCTCCACAAATACAACCAAATACCCACGAAGGAGTCTATACTAGTCTTAAAACGACAATCCTCAAATACTTAAGTTCAACACAAAATTCAACACCAAATCTCTCAGAACGCAATCTATACATGATGCTCTTATGGTCTGCTAAAACTTGCAACACAACTTCACTGATCATTCTTAACACATGAAAACGATACTCCAAAAGGTCAACAAATATGTTGGTGAGCTCGTAGGCTTAAAGAAAAACCCAGTCGTTGTGCCAATATTTCAAATAGTAGACAATTGTGCAATATGACAGTGAATACATGCATCACATTCCATTTCAAACATAGCAATCCCGTGTTATCAAATTCATATCCATATGGACCATTGCCACGCAATGTCCTCAACATCTCAACTCACACGCACCTAACGCCTACCAGCTGGAGCTATATATAGGGTGGCACATCACATATCATTTCAAACCATAGTAAGTCCATGCTATAAACAATCCATACGGAAAGTTTCACATATCATATTCAACCAAAACTCACGTCATTCACATAGTAGTCTTAAGCACATAACATTGTCCCAAAAACAAATCAACTTTTACACATTATAGAAAACAGTTTAAAACATATTTGAGTATCATTTTCCCCTAACGAAAAAGAGTTAAAAAATGGGGCTAAGAGAACTCACCTCAACAAGGTGACAAGCAGCAATATAAAACAAGCAAATACAACGATGTCTGAACACGACCTAGTCCAATTAATGTCCATTTCAGAAATACGTTTCAAAAGACGTTTTCTAGGCTGATGCATAAAGATCAGATGCGTTGTACAGTTACCCTTTACGTCATCAGTGGTGTGATGCTTGACGACTTAGATTAAAATAACATACTTCAATTCATACTTTAGTATAATATACTCATACTATTTACGTAAAATAGATAAGTAGTATAAAATAACTAAATAATCGACATTCAAAATATACTTCGGTAAATCCATTCGGTAGCCTTAGTTACCTTAACTTATTGGATAGCTTATAGAAAATTAAACGTTTATTTGCAAAAAACAACTTAGAGAAGTTTCTTATTTTATATTTATAAAATATATATTTTTTGTCTTTTAGTCGACTTAATAAAATAATAATATTTTACTAGTTTTTTTTCGTAAAAGTAAGTTTTGAGTAAGAAAATTCTAAGTATAGAAATTTTACGAAAAATCGGCATGACCAGTTCGTTTATACAACATTTTCCAAGGTTTCAAACCTCAATTTCAAACACTTTTCCCTAAGTT
This sequence comes from Tanacetum coccineum, assembly GCA_026074375.1. Classification (NCBI taxonomy): domain Eukaryota; kingdom Viridiplantae; phylum Streptophyta; class Magnoliopsida; order Asterales; family Asteraceae; genus Tanacetum; species Tanacetum coccineum. The sequence continues at coordinate 3,307 of BQNB010061477.1, read as the reverse complement.
CACCATTTTCCGACAAAATTCAAAAAATCCATATTTCGCAACATTTATCAAAACACCTCTCCCCAAACGACTTTCCATATTATTACTTAAGTACGTTCGCTTTCCAAAAGTTTGTTAAAACACGTAAAACGGCTAGTTTTCTCTTATTGGGCCTTAAGGCCCATTAGAAATCCATTAGGTTATTCGTAGATATAAAATACGTTTGAGGCCCAATACTAAAGCCCATTAGTAAATATAAGCGCAAACGATAGTTACCAAAATAATCCGGACCATAAAGCCCACAATAAGCCACGACTTATTGGGCCTATTGGGTCGTGAGCTCATAAGCTCCAAACAATGCAAAAATAAGTTTTTAAATAAGCTAACAAACTGCGTAGTACTTTCGGTTATCACTATAAACTATCAAAATAGTCCACAAAAATACGACATAAAAGGTAAATAACCAAAAAAAAATATTTCATTGTTCTTGTGGTTTTCGAACCATCATAAGCCTAAAATACGTCCAATAATGCTTATAAATAAGCCAAATATATTACTACTAACTAAAATGAGTAAATAGCAAATAGATGTTTTTCAACCATCATAACCACAAGATAGAAATAACATACCCTTTTTCTCTTTTTTTATTCCTCATTCGAACCAAATGCACCCTTTTATTAGTTTTCATAAATTTTTTGTGTTTGATTTTTAACAAACGCACCGTACAACTAGCTTCTACGCATCATTATACATTTAAAAGTACAAGTTAAATTAAAATTTAGAAAACTTACAAGGAGGGTTTTTGAAAGCAAGATAGGACACGATTCGATAACCCAAACGTTGTTTAAATGATAACTCGAATACTAGAATCAACCCAAAACTTCTATGTCTTCATGTTTTTTTATCAAAGTTTTTAAAATTATAAGTGTGTGTGTGTTGGAACTCGAACAAGACTAAGAGGAAAAGAATAGAGAAAATAAATTGTGTTGTGTGTGTTTGAAATGAGAAATGGGACAAGGAGAATGTATAAGGAGAATCAAGGACTAGACATAGATCCTAAATAATTGCCTTGTTGTCCCCTAAAGGGCTCGAACCGGATAAGGCATCCAAGAGGGTTCGGGTTGGTTCGTTTTGTGTCATTTTTCCTTAAAATTCAATGTTCTCGACTTTAAAATATTACCCAAAGTTTCCTAGTATTTTTGTTAGGTTTAAAAATACTTTTCCAAGACCTTAGACTATTCACACGACATATTTCTAAATTAAACTTCCCAAAATTTGTTTTGAACATTAACGAACGTGTCAGGACTCGTTTTTTGACATTTCTAGCTATATACGGGACGAACCTCCCGGAACATATTCAACATACATAAAATCTTTTAAAAATGATTTACACAAGCAACATAATCACCAAATAATCAAAATCACATTGATTCACCACCGTCAACACGGTACTTGTTCTAACAGAACTGACAAAAGTCAAACAGTCAAAGGACTAAATTAGAACATTCAAATCTCAGAAAAAAGGGCAAGGGTTACACCGGTCCACTTAGCAAGACAAAGAAAATCATGAATACCTATAACTGCAACAAAGGAATGAAGAGTTAGCAAAACAAGCCAAGAAAGACAAAACACAAAGAGCAAATAACCCCCCCCCCTCGGTACCATTTCCATCAGAACCTTTAATAACCGAATCCCGTGTCTGACTCTTCCAGACCCGACTCAAACCAGACAAAACCAAAACCCCCTTAGGCATGTACAGAAGCTTCATAACATGCGCACTTAGCCTGCGCACATCCTTCTGATTGTAAGAACCAACCGGTGGCTTTGGATCATCAATAGCTAAGTTTGGATGCCTCCAAGGCATATAATCAGGAATAGCCCTCTGATAGATAAAAAAGAAGCAACTCTTCCAACCATTCACACAAGACCTATTATCATCAATACAAACCAGAGACGGAGCACAACGTTTTAAAAAAGAGAACCAATGGCGTTGTTTGCAAAGAGTCAAAAAACTCTAAATAAAGTAACGGTCGGCTCAATCTGCAGCACCGGCAAAGCACTTCAAAAGTAACAACCTTATTGAGTCCCAAAGGACCCAAATGCAAGAAATAGACCTTGTAGTATTTGATAAGGTGCAACAAGAAGCTCAAAAAAGGAATGCGAACACCAAAAAAGTCGAATATACGATGATAAACGTCGATCGCATTAAGTGTAGGAAGCTCAGACATAACAAAATTTCTTAGAGGCAGCTGGGGGTGAAGGTTACGGGGGATTGTACCGGACGATCAGGTCATTTAAGTCATCCTGGGTCAATCTAGAATGGTACGTATCCATATCTTTTTTTGCCATTATTAAAGGAGAAAAAGGGAAAAAGATGATACCTAAGAAAGAAAAATTTAGAGCAAGGTAAGCAGCAGCGGAAAGGAAATAGGCAGCTCCGTAAACAGTGTGTTTTTTGCTTTATAAGAGGTAAAAGACAAATGCGGAAAAGGTGGCACTACTTATAGAGGATCAAAAGGCAAAAGGGACACAATGGTTCAGTAACCACAAAACGTTTAAATGGCTAAGAACAAGCCACGTAGCGAGGCAGCAATAAATGTAAAAAATGGGAAGGAGGAAAGAATGAGAAAAAAGGCTAGCAATGGCAAACGAGCTTGCCAATACTAGACTGGGGGACATGATGAGGTATTGATGTGTTGTAGTTAGGGGTGTGATTTGTGATTCAAGTTTTAAATTTATATTTTGCGACTTAACCAAAAAAAACCATTTTAACGAGCAGTGTACCCGGTCGGTGGGAGTTTCATGGTAAGCAGGGTGTCGATCATTAAGAGCGAGGAACACTTTCAATTTATTAATACTTTTGGTTTTCTAATATAAGTTAGTCTAATCTATCTAAACCTATGCTAAACCTATGTTAATTCCTAAATCTAATAGATAAGGGGGTTTTTAGCCTGAGAGACTAGCACGAGTTTAGTGGTGACTAAAATTAATTCAAGACACTAAAACATACGCAAGCAGATTAATAGAAGATAAAAGAGCGATCTAGCCAAATACAAGAAAACTGTATTAACCATTATTAATCCAATCATAATGTTGGTTTGTTTATTTAATGCAATGATTACTTATCTCGAGGTGGCATATCATTCTTAAGACTTAGGCGTTACTTCTTTCTAAGACCTAGACATGTAGAATTCTGTCACAAATAAACGCATCCGCATAAAGCATCCTTATTTGCTAATTATAATCTATCTTAGGGATTAAAGCAATGGTGATCTTGTTAAACCCTAGCTCATAGTGCTTAATGGCAATTCATATACTAGTAGTCCAC
>BQNB010061476.1:0-30396 GCA_026074375.1 Tanacetum coccineum | reverse complement strand
TCGTTTTCTATGATTATGTCTGTTGATCCATGAAGTAATACCCCAGATTAGCTTCCGCTGCTATATGTCAAAAATGGGGGTGTTACAACAAACATGCTTTGTGTGACTAAATATTACAAAAGGCCACACAAACATAAATGTAATGTGGCCATTAGATGATCAATAGTCACACAAAATACATATTTCTTCACTTTAAACACCATATGGTCACACATATTAACACTTTTGGCCACTTTATGCTTAATCGTATGTGACTAAATATACAATAAAACATGCTTTGTTTGGTTGTACAATGTTTACGATCACTAAATTTGTACCTAATTAGTCACACAAAAATGTGGATATGGACACTAACTCGAAAACGTGACCGTAGGTGACCTACGGCCGCGCGACCTTTTGTCACACACAAGAGTTTTCGAATGTGTGACTATATGTATATCGTCACATATTTTTGTTGTGACTAAATCCACTAATTGTACTAGTGATAGTGTACCAGAACTGCTGCATGTATATCTGAGGAACATCAGCTGTGATGAGAAAGGCTTTGTAGCAAGAGTACTGTTTGATAATATCCAGTGTGAGTTGATAAGTAGGTTCCTTTTGCGTCTTCAATGGATCAATCCTCATGTTGCAAACACCAATCTTCACTTGGTCATCAATGGGAACCAATACTTCATCTAGAGCAGCTTGTTGTTAGTTTTCTTGTTCCATGATTCTGCTAAGAATTTATCAATCCAATTTTATATACAACACATATATTGCACAGTTTAGATTGATTATTCTTATTGTTGTGTTTGATTTGATGGATTATTGATTTAGTTTCAAGTGATTAAACCTTGTTTTTAAAACTCAGATTGTGAAAATCAAATTCGGTCAACGGTCAATGGCGACAAGTCAACAAAGGTCATTGGTCATCATTATGGTCAAATAGTCAACCAACATGGTCAACACAAGTCAAACTGTTAAACATACCTTAAACCGCGGGTTTAATATGGAGGTTAAACCGCGGGCTAAATATATAGTTGATAAACCGCGGGCTTATAAAATGAGTTAAACCGCGAGTTCTCCAATCAGGATAAACCATAAGTTTTGACCTGATAAATCGCGGGTTTAAACCTTAAGGTTAAACCGCGAGATATATTTTATCCTGTTAAACCGCGGGCTAAACAGAGTTTAAACTACAGGCAATATCACAGATAAACCGCGAGATTGACCAAAAAATGGATAAACCGCGGGCAAGAACGCCTGGTAAACCGCGGGATTTACAGAAGTAAACCGCGGGTTCAAATTCACTAAACACAATAAAAACTAACTCAAACACATGCAAACTCAATTTAAATCATCAATAATCAAGACAATAACATATTTCAAGCATATGCAAACATTTCTACAACATTTCGAGGCTTATTTTATGAATTTAAGCTTACAAATGGGCTTATCATCTTATTTTAGACAAAAAGTAATCAAAACTCATTCTTAGCATGCCTAGACAACTACTCTCAAACCACAAGAACCTCTCCTAAGCAAACAAACATCTACTCTTTACTTTCACTCTAAACCGCGGGCAAGAACACATGGGATCAATTTATAGTGAAACCTATATGCAAATTAGTGGTTCTAAAACATAAGGGACCCTTGTAACTTGCAAAGAGCATAAACCCATGAACACACAAACAGCCCTAAGTATTTCGCATGACTTTCGGCCCTATAATTAATTGTATCTCACAAACAGTTAACCCCTACACAAAGTTGTTTTAACCGTAGCTTTTTTACCCCCTAAGGACTATTTGACCCATGGTTAATTGGCCCCAAACACACTTTTGATCTTTTGAACCCTAATTAGGGTTTATAATGATTTTCAAGTGATTTTAGACAAAGAAACCTAATTCCTTTTACACGAGTATTGTTTAGGAGATGAGAAACAAGATTGAGATTTACCTTTTTACTTGAAAACTTGTTTTGATCCTTGAGAAAGATGAAGGCCGCGGTTTACTTAAGAGAAAATAAGAAAACTTTTTAAAGTTTTTATGAGAAATGGATAAACCGCGCCCCTTGGTTTATCATTTTATGTGTTTGTGAGATTGGCAACAACAGTCCCTGTGATTTGACTAGGCTTTCATTTTCCTTTTAAACTTTTCCTAAGGCTTACACTACTTTGGGAATAGGCAACTTTAGTCCTTGAATTTTCTAATTTAGAGGTACTAGCACTTAATATGCATTCTAGACCCTAAAGTTTGAAACAAATGACATCTAAAGCCCATTGAGTTAAAATGAATTAACTGCCCTTCAAAATGTGATCCGTCATTATCCAAAGACTTTTTCTATTTATTCCGTGATTCATTTTGAAAGATCGTTTAAAAGATTATTTGTGAGCACTTTTTCCCCCTCAAACACAGACCCGTTTTCTATTTAAAGAGTTGTAGTCTTTGTTTGAGTGGTCGAATTATCTTTTTAAAACTTTTATGATTAATGAAAACACTGATTGTTTTGAAAGACAACCAACAAAAAAATTAGATTTCTTATATTTTGAAATATAAATGCACTGACACGTACACTTATTTTAAGAAATCCCAGGTTGTGTAGCAAATTATACACAATCCTTTACATGATTATGCAGTAAATCATGCCCGAGAAAATTAAATTTCCCGTTGAGAGGTCAAGTTATCTTTTTGACGATATATTTGCCTTTAAGATGATGAACGGGTTGCAATCTAAAATAATTGCAAACCATTGACATGTTTTTAAAACATTTAAAACTTCTGCTCGAACTTTATTTACAGCTTCGTGTCATTATTAAATGACATTTCTAAAGCTGTAAATATTATCGATTCCAGAAGACATGTCAATAAACAATAGTTTTTGGATTTTTTGATTTTTTTTAATTTTGTATTTTCTTTTATAAAATTTTATAAAAAATGAAAAATATTTTTGTGTTTTTCTTTGTTTACTTATTTAGATCGATAACAACAGGCGGTCCCTTCTGTGGAGAGGACGCTGATCACGGGGATACACCGAGAATCCTGAGTGCGGCATGCACAACATGGAAATAAATAAAAAAGTTACACTAATTTTTTTTGGATTTTTGGATTAAAAAGTATATTCACAATCTATTTAAACGGACAAGAGATTTCAACCCCCCTAAAGCCAAATAATCGATCTACTTCACGGTAGCTCTCATAAAATGAAAAAACCGCACCACAGGTGAGAGAGGAGTAGGATAGCGCGAACTTATTTCACCTTTGCGGTCTAATTCCTAGAACAACCCTCCTTATACCCACTTTAAAAGTTGTTACTCAGAATGAGGTGAGCCGTATATCGTAAGTGACACAGAAAGGCAAGTTTAAATCTTTGGTCCGATAGGTACTCAGTAGTTCCACGAACTTATTAAGATAATAACCCACATGTATGAGAATATATATTTTGGTATTTTAACCAATTATAGAATTTTAATTTTTTATGGGACAATTTTAATTATATTCTTTGATTTTTTTTTGGTTTTTTTTTTTTTTTAATTTTTATAAGATATGTAATAATACAAAAGAAAAGAACAATATTTTTATTTTTTAATATGAAATATAACAATAAACAAGTTCAGATCAAAGTTTGGTAAAAATCGTAGCAAATGCCTCCCCGCAGCGGCGCCAAAAATTGATTCGTCAAATAACCATACATATAAAAAAACCCAAATGCAAATCTCAACAATGCCCTTAACCCAAGGCAAAAGGGCAAAATCCTACACAAATAGATTAAATAATAAGAATCAATTATAAAAAGAATCCGGAAGAGATATTCCCAAGGGTTCGTATGTCCCAACGAGGCTTATGGCAATTGAAAGTAAATCCGTTTGGATTTTTTTGAGAAATTGAATGATGGAGAATATTTAGATAAGATGGCCACATGATATAGTTAAACTAAAATTAATTAAATAAAACTTTGCCTACTGTTAAATCTATGGAAACAGATAAGGAACTGGGTATCTGAAAAACTACGGAAACAAAATTAGGTTATAGGGAAATACTAAAACTGAAAATTAAGAAAATAAATGCTAAATTAAATTAAAAATCAAAATTAACTCTAATTATACTTAATGAAAAATAAAAAAATCTAGAATAAACGAGGTCGTTTGAAATGTAAAAACGAAAAGAAAAGGGGGGGCAAAACGCACCCGGTAAAACGGGTCTAAGACTGAAATTTAAGAAAAATTAAGCCTATACTAAATTTTATATTTTTCCTAGACACTAAATGACAAAAGAAAATTTTATAAAAAAGAAAAATATTTTTTTATTAATTTTCTGATTTTTTATGAATTTATAAAGATTAATAACTAATTAAAACTAAGAAAATAGAAAAAGACAAAAAATAAAAGTTATAAAAAAATGGATGGGAGCTAAAAAAATAAAATTAAATAAAGAAAAAGTTAACAATTCTAAAAATATAAAAATGCCCAAATTTTACTGTTTATATAAAAAGTAATTAAACTAATTAAATCTAAACCTAATTTAATTAATTAAATTAAATAAAACTAACTAAAGTTAACTATGGGGACTAACAGTGAAAAGGATATAAGGACTAACGGGGCAACAACAAACTAACAAAGGGGACTAACAATGTTAACCATAAAAGAGAAATTTACACTAACAGTCCCTGAGCACTACCCCGATTACAAGTTAGGTCCAAATTGCTTATTAGCTAAAAGTCAAAACAGGAAAGTTGTAAAGGGGCTTGAGCTTATCATTTTTTATAAAAGGACTAGTGGCTGAAAGGGTCTAAATAAGCCAGAAACATGAGCTTTTTGGGCTGACAGAATGTTAATAAGCTTAAAAGCTTATTGGCTTTTTCTTTTTGGGGTTTAAGCTAACAAAATAAGCTAAAAAGATGGGGGACAGTTAATAAGGAGAGGGGAGTCCAAAAATAAGCTAAGTGTAATCTAGAATAAGCCCAAAATAAAAGCGGAAAGGAATAAGCTATGATGGCAGTTTTTAAAAAAGAAAACAAAAAACAAGAAAAAGCCTTACTTTAAAGCCTAATATCTAAGGCTTAATCTAAATAAGCCATCTAAATTAGTATAAGCTGCTAAACCTACTAGATAAACCTATAACTATATGGAAAAACAACTAAGACCTAGGGCTTAGTTAAAGCATAAAACTAGAAAAAAAAGGGGGGCTGAATTTGGAGTCTAGCACCAGGGGAGCTCAAACAGTGAGCTTAAGGGGCTTTTTTTGGGCTTATGAAAAATAGCACAGTCATCACAGTCTTTTTACTAAAACCACAATCACAAACAGGATTATCAAGGGTGGTCAATGAGCTTATTTTCAAAGTTTGAGAGCTTAGGGTGCTTACTTAAACTGCTGATAATGTGGCTTACAAGATGGGTTTTTATAAAAAATTATGCATATTACTTTTTGACATCATCTTTGTCAAAATTAAAGGGACAGAACAAGGGACTTTTTGAAAGGGGCTAGTACACTCAAATAAGCACACCAAGGTGTGCTTAATCTGTCTACCACACTGGAGCACTTAAGCTGCTATTTTGGCTTATTTTTGGAAATTGACAGAATGCAAAAAGGGCCTCAAAAACTTATTAGACAACTAAAATTGTGATTTAGGTGGCTTAAAAAACCCTACACACTCAGCCAAAGTTGGCTGAGTGGTTACAACCCAAAACAAAACAAAAAAAATTCGGCCCCATGAAAACTCCATTTGAACCCATTTTTGCATGCAAACCAAAACACCCCATTAAATTTATAAAAAAACAATTTTTTAGGAAATAACGGGTAGAACACTGATATTAAGTTGGTTTAACAACCCTTATACACATGGTTATGATAAGTCTAAACAGAATTGATGGGCTTAATTAGACTTTACAATAAAATTTTTGATAAATGCAATAACACAAAAAACTCTTTATCTTTTATTAAAACTGGAAATAATACAACATAAACTTTAAATAAGCTGAATACAACAATTTTAAAGCAAACTTAAGTAAATTTACACTAAGAAAGAAAAAAAAACAGGGATGGTTGCTTCGGGTTGTGTTCTCTTCTTTTATAGAGGCTCTCAGCCTTCACTTGGTCTTGGGATGAGCTTGTTGTGGAGTGTAGAAACTCTTCAAAGCAAATCCTAGCCCTTCGATTTCCTTAGTACAACAATCTCACCATTAAAGGCCCTTCGATTTTGTGAGATTCTTTTGCAAGTTGGAAGGGTTTAGGGGTAATGGGTTGTGGGAAAGGGTAAGGGTGAGCTGGAATACATTGGGAAAGGTTTGGAAGCTAGAATTTAGTACCTATTTTGGGCATAAATGCACGATTTAGGGGGTTAAACGACCCCGAAAAAGTGTATAAAATGACACCTCATCAATCATAGATGAAAACGATCAAGAACTTATCTGAATACGGTTTGCACACCTGATTCATCAGATCCAGAATACCACCGGTGCGTTGGTCAATCCAAATGGCATTACTTGATCGTAGTGTCCATAGCGAGTCCTAAACACCGTCTTTGAAATATCCTCTTCATGTACTTTGAGTTGGTGATAACAGATCTCAAGTCGATCTTAGTGTAGATTCTTGACCCTTGTAGTTGATCAAACAAATTGTCGATTCTCGGAAGTGGGTATCGGTTCTTCACAGTAAGTTTGTTTAGTTCATGATAGTCGATACACATCTGAAAAGATCCATCTTTCTTCTTGACGAACAAAACCAGAGCTCCCTAGGGTGAGGAACTAGGTCTTATAAATCCCTTGTCAAAAAGTTCTTATAATTGAGTGGATAACTCTTGCATCTCTGATGGTGCTAGAGGATACGAGGATCATGCTACAAGTGCAGCACCAGGGACTAAGTCGATTTGGAATTCAACTTGTCGAGTAGGTGGTAACCCAGGCAAGTCTTTTGGAAATACTTCTGGAAATCTCGTACGATAGGCACATCCTCAAGTCGTTTCTCTTCTGGCTTGTCATCAGACTTCTTTGTTGTAACTTGAGCTAGGTAAACTAGGCAACCCTTCTGGATGTACTTCTAGGTTTTGGTGCACGAGATGATACTCAACTTTGACTTACTTTCACCGTTACATCCATTGCCTTTGATTATCAACACTTCATCTCCATAAGGAATATGAACGATCTTTTCACCACAAACGATTACCGCATGGTATTTCGCTAACCAATCCATACCAACAATGACGTCGAAACTACCGAGTTCTACAGGCATCAGATCAATATCGAACGGGTGACCTAGTAATCCTAACGTGCAACCTCTAAGTATCACATTAGTCTCTGAAATCCTTCCATCAGCTAACTCTACGGCATAACTAGTGTCTAAAGTGGATAGGATGACATCAAGCAAGGTAATAAAGGTAGTCAACACAAAACTTGTATCGGCACCTAAATCAAATAACATGGTAATGTAACGATTATTGAGAAGGAACGTACCCGTAACGATGTTGGAATCAGGGTTAGCTCCTCCTCCTCCAACCGCATAAGCTCTTGCTTTAGCCTTATTGTTCCCAATCTTATTTCCTGCATTATTCCTATGGTTCTGGTTTCTCAACTTAGGACACTCATTTCTATAATGTCCTTGTCTTCCACACTCATAGTGTTAGAAACACGAAAAGTATCGGTCACTTCTAATAATAGATAGTCAAAGCCCGTAGTTAGTCAAATGTAATGTTATGAATCTAATTGGACGAATGATGCTGTACATGATGAATAGACAACATGGACGAATGATCCTTGAATCCGTTGAAAATGGTCCACTCATTTGGCCTACGATCGAGGAGAATGGAGTGACTAGACCAAAGAAGTATTCTGAATTATCTGCTACAGAAGCAATTCAACCTGATTGTGATGTCAAGGCAACAAATATCATTCTCCAAGGATTACCACCAGAGGTCTATGCACTTGTTAGCAATCATCGAATCGCCAAGGAACTTTAGGAAAGAATTCAACTTCTCATGCAAGGAACTTCATTGGCGAAACAGGAAAGAGAGTGTAAACTATATGATGAATTTGATAAGTTTGCTTATAAAAAGGGGGAAACGCTACGTGACTTCTACTTGAGATTTTCACTGCTACTCAATGACTTAAACATTTACAATGTAAAACTGGAACAATTTCAAGTGAATACCAAGTTTTTGAATACTCTTCCTCCTGAGTGGAGCAAATTTGTGACTGATGTTAAATTGGTTCGGGACTTGCACACAACTAATATTGATCAGCTTCATGCTTATTTGGGACAACACAAATTTCATGCAAATGAAGTTCGTTTAATGCGTGAACGCAATTCAGATCTGCTTGCTTTGGTTGCAACCCATCAGATGACCTAGTCTCCTTATTAAACTCATCAAAACTCATACCAAAATTCTCAACTTCAACCATAAGTTTCACTATATCAGTCTCTACGGTATGGATCACTTTATCAGTCTCAACAATACTCAAACAATCAATCATCAACACCTCTTTCAATCACTTATCCATCCAATGATTATCAATCATCAGTTCACCATGATGTTTATTCTCCACCATCATCCATCCCTCAAATTGAGTATGCTCCCACAGTTAACCAACAATAACAACAACCTGAATTTTCCCAACTAGACTTAGGTCTAACTGTTCTAGTGTTCAAGCAAGGTGATGATCCCATTGATGCCATCAACCATATGATGTCATTCCTATCAGCTGTCGTCACATCTCGCTATCCTACTACCAACAACCAGCTGAGGAATTCATCAAACCCTATGCAACAAGCTACCATTAATGATGGAAGAGTGACTTTACAACTAGTATAGGGGAGGTAAATTTCTTTTGCAACGGGGACAAGTAGGACCTACACTCCAAGAGCAAGTGGAAGTATATCTAGGAAACAAAGGATTGTTATTTGTTACAACCGCAAAGGGGAAGGACACATGTCCAAACAGTGCACTAAACCTAGAAGGAAACAGGATTATTCGTGGTTTAAGGATAAAGTATTGCTGGTACAAGCTCAAGTAAATGGTCAAATTCTACATGAGGAGGAACTAGCATTTTTGGCAGATCCAGGAACTGCAGAAGGTCAAGCCACACAGACTGTCATTACTCATAATGCTGCTTATCAAGCCGATAATTTGGATGCATATGCCTCTGATTGTGATGAACTCAACACTGCCAAAGTTTTTCTCATGGTAAATTTAACTTATTATGGTTCAGATACTCTCGCTGAGGTACACAATCCTGATAATGTAGATAACAATATGATTAATCAAGGTGTGCAGGTGATATCGTCTTCTGAACAGCTGGATGTTGTGAACCATTCAGAGACTGAAATAACCAGTGATAGCAATATCATTCCTTATTCTTAGTATGTGAAAGAATCACAACAGGTAACTATTTAGAATTCTAGCTCATCTACACAACAAGATGCATTGATATTATCTGTGATTAAACAACTGAAAACCCAAGTAGTTAATTGTACCAAGATAAATCTGGACAATAAAAGTGTCAATGATACTTTAACTGCCGAGCTTGAAAGATATAAGGAACAAGTTAAAGTTTTGAAAAAAGGACAAAATGTTGATTTAAAGAGTAAAGATAATGTTTCAGACTCATGTGAACAGTCTGTAGAGATTGATAGTCTTAAACAAACTCTTTGAAAACATTTAAAAGAAAAGGAATCTTTAATGCAAACAGTTACTCTTCTCAAAAATGATTTTAAGAAAGAAGAATCTAGAAACATTGATAGAGAGATTGCTTTAGAAAAGAAGATCAAACAGCTAGATAATATTATTTTTAAAAGAGATCAATCTGCACAAACTGTTCATATGTTGACAAAACCTTATTTTTTCTATGATCATACCACTAAACAAGCTCTAGGATTTCAAAATCCTTTCTATCTAAAGAAAGCTCAGCAGTTGGAACCAAAGCTTTATGATGGTAATGTCATTAAGAACACTAATGCTATTGTGATTCCTGAAGAGACCCTCACACTTGCTGAAGAGAGTCATTCTAAAATGTTTTTAAAACAATAGGATCCAATGATGTTAGAAAAGAAAGTTAATACTACACTAGTCGATTATGCTGTTCTCAACCAACTTTCTCAAGATTTTGAAAAATGATTTGTTCTACAAACTGAATTATCTGCTGAACAAGCCTTTTGGTCTTAGAATTCTATGAATTCTTCAGATCCTAATCCTTCTGAAAGACCCACCAAAGTTGAGGTTCCGAAAGAACTTCATAAAGTCAGCATGGTAAATACGAGTTTAAAGAAACTCAAATACCATCTCACTGGTTTTGACGTGGTTGTCAAAGAAAGAACCATGGCCACAACCATCATTGAGGGATCGTGGGGGTTTGAACATACAAAAGCTTGTTTTAGGGATGAAATAATTCCATTTATAAAAGCTCTGAAGGACTTATTTAATACATTCGATCAATATTTGATTGATGAACTTTTTAAAGTCCAAAATGTCTTTCATCAAATGGAACAGGCCATGGAAGAACATCGTTTAGAGTAAAAAACATTTGAAGTTAAAATAAATCAAGTTTTGAACGAAAACGAACAACTCTTGGAACAAGTCATCAGCAAAGATATAGTGAACACAATTATGAATTCTTCTGTGGATAATGCTTATGTGAATGTGCATGAATGTGAAAAGTGTCTCAAACTTGAGACTGAGCTTCTCAACAAAAAGGATTTCATTGAAAAAGAGACTTACGATAAACTATTCAGAAGTTTTACCGCTCTTGAAAAACATTGCATCTCTTTAGAAGTTGATACTCAACTTAATCAGGAAATTTTTCAAAGAGACAATTCTGTTTCAAATCAGTCCCAAGAGAAAGACATGGTAATAAAGAAGTTTAAAGAGAGAATTAAATCTCTAAGTGAAAATATGAATGAGAATGAGATCAAAAAGGACATAGAAGAGATTGAAACGATAAATATTAAATTAGATCATAGGGTGTCAAAGCTTATTGCTGAGAATGAACATTTGAAATAGACCTATAAGCAACTTTATGACTCGATCAAACCAACACGAATTCGATCAAAAGAACAATGTGATGCTTTAGTTAGTCAAGTCAATCAAAAGTCTGTAGAAATCTCTGATTTAAATGTAAGTCTTCAGGAAAAAGATGTGGTCATTACAGCTCTCAAGAATGAATTAAGAAAACTTAAAGGAAAGGATTTAGCTGATAATGTTGTTACTAAACACCCTATTGCTCCAGAAATGCTTAAAATTGATGTGGAACCCATAACCCCTAGATTGTTGAACAATAAGACAGCTCACTCTGGCTACCTTAGGCACACTCAGGAACAAGCTGCGATTCTTAGAGAAATAGTAGAACAAGGAAAATCACAAAATCCTCTAAATAATTCCTTAGACTCTGCTTGTAAATATACAAAACACATTCAATAGTTGCTTATAATAATCAGACAAACCTGCCCTAGCATCAACAATTCAAGTGATAAATTAGTGGTTGTGACCCCAAAGAACAAGGACAAAAGAGTTAGATTCACGGAGCCCGTCACATCCTCAGGAAAAAAAAATCACAAAAACAGTTTCTTCATCAAACCTAGTTTCTAACAAACCTATGTTGTCTTATACAGGAGTAAAACCGTCTACTAGTGCTAGCGAATCACACCCTTCAGACAATACAAAGAAAGATAAGATTCAGCAAACACCAAGTAGTACTCAGAAGAATAAAGTAGAAGCCCACCCTAAGACAGTTAAATCTAGTTTGAAAAATAAGAATTGTTTTGTTGAACCTAAAGGAAATGCAAATGTGCAGCATTTCAAGCTTAATGCAAATTCTGAACTTCTATGTGTTAAGTGTAATGGTTGCATGCTTTCTGATAATCATAATTTGTGTGTTCTTGATTTTATCAATAATGTGAATGCTTGTGCTAAATCTAAATCTGTTAAGAAAAGTTCAAAGAGAAAAGTTTGGAAACCAACAAGAAAGGTGTTCACAAATATTAGATACACTTGGAGACCTACCGGTCGGACCTTCACTATAGTAGGAAATACGTGCCCTTTAACTAGGATTACCATAACTACTGAAGTGCCCCTTAGGAAACCAACTGCTCTAGAAAGTAATACACCTAAACCTGTGGTAACATTGGTTTACTTAAGGAAACCTAAGAAATCTAAAACTAATGTTCCCGTTAGTAAACCTAAAAATATTAAATCTTTATCTGCTTACAAAAAGGAACCCAATAAATCTTGGGGATCTATAGTTTCTGATGTTCCATCTTCCTCTCTTGATGAATGCAGGTCGTCCAAATTGTTCTTTGGTATTTAGAATCTGGCTGATCCAAGCATATGACCGGAGATCGCTCTCAGCTTACCAATTTCGTCAATAAATTTTTTGGTACTGTAAAATTCAGAAATGATCACGTGGCAAAGATATTGGGATATGGTGATTATCAGATTGGGAATGTGACGATCTCAAGGGTTTACTATGTTGAAGGACTTGGAAATAACTTATTCTTTGTTGGGCAATTCTATGATTCGAACCTTGAAGTTGCTTTTCGTCAACACACCTGCTTCATTCGTAATCTAGAAGGTGTTGATCTACTGACTGGATCTCGAGGAAACAATCTGTATACACTGTCTCTTGGAGATATGATGGCGTCCTCCCAAATATGTCTCTTGTCAAAGGCTTCGAAGACTAAATCATGGCTATGGCATCGACGTCTATCTCATCTCAACTTTGGTGCAATCAACCATTTAGCTAGACACGGTCTTGTTCGAGGTCTCCCTAAGCTAAAATTTGAAAAGGACCATCTATGTTCTGCTTGTGCAATGGGCAAAAGTAAGAAGAAACCCTACAAACCTAAATCTGAAGACACCAACCAAGAAAAATCTATCTCTTGCACATGGATCTTTGTGGAGCAATGCATGTCGCAAGTGTTAATGGAAAGAAGTACATCCTCGTCATTGTTTATGATTACTCTCGATTTACATGGGTAAAATGCTTAAGGTCAAAAGATGAAGCTCCAGATTTCATTATCAAGTTTCTCAAGATGATCCAAATGCGGCTTAAAGTACCTGTCCGACGAATCAGAATAGATAATGGAACTGAATTTATTAATCAAACTTTGCGTGAATATTATGAGAAGGTTGACATATCTCATGAAACATCTGTTGCTCGCTCTCCATAACAAAATGGTGTCGTTGAAAGACGTAATCGTACGCTAATTGAAGCTGCCCGCACAATGTTGATTTATACAAAAGCTCCGTTATTCTTATGGGCAGAAGCAATTGCTACAACATGTTACACCCAAAATCATTCCATTATACGTCTTCATCATGGTAAAACACCATATGAGCTTTTACATGACAAACTTCCCAACTTATTGTTTTTCCATGTATTTGGTGCACTTTGCTATCCGACAAATGATAGTAAGAACTTGGATAAGTTACAACCGAAAGCTGATATTGGTATATTCATTGGCTATTCACCCTCAAAGAAAGTATTCCGAATTTACAATCGACGTACCAGATGAATCATCAAAACAATTAATGTAGATTTTGATGAGCTGATAGCAATGGCTTCTGAACACATCAGTTCAGGACCCGCACTTCATGAAATAACTCCTGCAACAATCAGTTCAGGACTCGTGCCAAACCATCCTCCTTCAACATCGTTTGTACCACCTTCAAGAACTGATTGGGATATTTTATTTCAACCACTGTTTGATGAATTACTCAACCCTTCATCATGTGTTGATCGCCAAGCCCCTGAAGTCATTGCTCCAATTGCTGAAGTAGTAGCTCCAGTACCCGATGCATCAACCAGTTCACATTCTTCAACAACTATTGACCAAGATGCACCATCACCTAGTAACTCACAAACAACACTCGAAACTCAATCTCCTGTCATCCCTAACGATGTCGAAGAAGACAATCATGACTTAGATGTTACACACATGAATACCGATCCGTTCTTTGGTATTCTAATTCCAGAAAACAATTTTGAAGCCTCTTCTTCTTCGGATGTTATTCCTACTGTTGTATACACTACTGCTCCTTACTCTGAACACGTTACCAAATAGACCAAGGATCATCCTTTAGACAACATCATCGGTGAACTCAAAAGAACTATTTCCACAAGATTCCAACTCTATGAACAAGCCTTATTTTGGTACTACGATGCCTTTCTCACATCGGTTAAACCAAAGAACTATAAAGACACATTAACTCAAGCATGTTGGATTGAAGCAATGCAAGAGGAGCTGAATGAATTTGAACGTCTTAAAGTCTGGGAACTCGTTCCTCGTCCAAATAAAGTGATGGTTATTACTTTAAAATGGATCTACAAGGTGAAACTTGATGAATTAGGAGGAATTCTAAAGAACAAGGCTCGTTTGGTTGCTCGTGGTTACCGTCAAGAAGAGGAAATTAATTTTGAGGAATCCTTTGCTCCAGTGGCTAGACTTGATGCTATTCAAATTTTCCTCGCATATGTTGCTCACATGAATATGATCGTCTACCAAATGGATGTTAAGACGGCATTCTTGAACGGCATTCTGAATCATGCGCGAAGAAGTTTATGTTAGCCAACCGGACGGGTTTGTGGATCAAGATAATCCGAATCATGTGTATAAGCTTAAGAAAGCTCTTTATGGGTTAAAACAAGCTTCTCACGCTTGGTACGATCTATTGTCGAAGTTTCTACTCTCTTAGGAATTCTCTAAAAGAACCGTGGATCCCACATTGTTTATTATAAGACAAGGAAAAGATATTCTCCTGGTATAAATATATGTTGATGATATAATCTTTGCGTATTCTTTGCGTCAACTACACCTAAACCTAGGTGACCACTAATCTAAAATAATGTGTATCTAAAGTTATTTATGATGTCGCTGATGGGCAAAAATTTTTTTTTTCTAGGACTACCCAGATTTCACAAAGTCCCAAAGCATCTTTATAAACCAGTCTAAATCTGATCTAGAATCTTTTGAAAAAATATGTATGAATCTTGTGACCCCATGGAACTCCCATGGTGGAGAAATCGCAAAACTAAATTGAAGATACCACAAGGGAAAGCCGTTGACCCTATGACACCACTATCGTGAATGTTGGGGGGGTGTGCAAACCCCCTTATGTAACACCCCAGCCGTAGAATTCAGACCTTACATTTACTGTATGCATGTGTGCCCGGTATCAGGCAAAGCCTACCGAAAAGCACTTACATGCTATAAAAAGAATCTTTAAATACCTAAGAGGAACTATTAATAGGGGACTTTGATATCCAATGGATTCTTCTATTGCTCTAACAGCTTATGCAGACGCTGATCATGCGAGTTGCCAAGATACTAAATGAAGTACATCTGGACGTATGCAATTATTGGGAGACAGACTTGTTAGCTAGTCATCAAAAAGGCAGAAAAGTGCTGCGATATCCATTACAAAAGCTGAATATATAGCCTTGTCTGGCTATTGTGCTCAAGTCCTTTGGATGAGATTGCAGCTTACCAACTATGGCCTTGGATTCAATAAAACTCCAATGTACTGTGATAACAAAAGCGCTATTGCCTTATGCTGCAACAATGTTCAACATTCTCGATCAAAATATATTGACATCAGATTCCACTTCATAAAAGAGAAAGTTGAGAACGACCTTTATTCCATAAACAATGAAGAACAATCAACTTCAAATAAACTTATAATTGATGTATGTTATTTGATGAAGTTGATGAAGTGATAACAATGTTCTTCATACGAGAATTTATTCACGGGCATGGTCTACTTTATGACTATGCAAAGGCTTGTGTTTACTTTGCAACACAACCTGTGCTTCCTATATTCCATAAGTGTATGTGTCAGTGCGCTTATGTGTTAAAATAAGAGAAATCTTATTTCATGGTTTTTGATTTTCAAAAATAAAACATTTTATCATTAGATAATGCTTTTCAAAGACATTCGACTTCTCAAACAACGACTACAGCTCTTTAAATAGAAAACGGGTTATTGTTTGAGGGGGAGAAAATGTCAAATATCTTCTTCAGAAAGTCATTTGATAAAAGGAATAAAGGTTTTTTAAACAATAACGGAATTTTTTTTAAGGAAAGGTAATTAAGTTTAGCTTATGTGTGCCTTAAATGTTATTTGTTTATGCCTTTAGAGAGAATATGAGTAAATTTAAGTTGTTACGTATGCTAGTTAAAACTACAAGGAATATTTGTGCCAATGTAATAACTTAAAATGCCTAAATAAACTTATAATTGAAAAGTGAAAAAGATCTCAAACTTTAGGGGGCAGAAGTGTCAAAAACATAAAATATTTTATAATACCTCCACCCCCTACATGTTTTCACTCGCACACACATACCACTCTTATACTTTTTCTCTCTCAAAACCCTCACTCAATCGTCATCTTCTCCAACGTCATTTTCAATCAATTTCATGCTTAAGGTATAACAAAGACATTGATCCTTACACCCTTATGATACTACATCTCGAATGAATTTCATTTTTACATGGTTTTAAGATCGAAAAATCTAAAAATCAAATTATGGTTCTTCAAAATTAAAACTGTGTGAAAACTCAAATTGATTGAGGGGTGTTGTTCACATTAGGGTGTTAATGGTTCGTGTATAGCAGTTTTTAATAAAGATGTGATATGCGTTAGATTTGCTTGATGTTATGTGTCGAAAATATGTGTTCTTGAGTTTTAATGAGAAAAGTTTATAGGTTTTGTGAATGACATGCTTTATATGCTTATATGATTAAGTTTGTGGTCTAATATCCAAATCTTAAGTGTATGTTCATGGGTAATTTTGAATGTTATGAAAATCTTGCTCGTTTGAATCATTAATAGATGAATCTGTGACTATGAGATGAAAAACAATGTTAAGGTGAATACCATGATGCTATATGTTTGAACTTTAAAGTTATAACATGTTCGTGAATTACTCGTGTTTTTAACCGGATTCGCAATTGATAATATAAACCGAATTGGCAGTTTTATTATTAACCGGATTCATAGTTTTAGACCTAGCCGGACTTGCAAGGTCTTAGCTTTAACCGGACACGCAGTTTGTTGTTGGAACCGAACTCGCAGTTAGTACTTTGGACTGAACTCGCAGTTCCCTTAAGTGACCGAACTCGTAGATCCCCTAAAGTGACAAAACTGGCAGTTTTTAGCTAGTAAACGAACTCGCAGTTTCGTAATAGTGACCGAATTTGCAGTTTCCTAATAGTGACCGAACTAGCAGTTTCTTAATAGTGACCGGATTCATAGTTTTTGCTTGAATCGAATGTGCAGTTTTTCTCTCAATTAACCAAAGGAAACAAAAGGCGTAATGTCATAAATACTTAAGATCTAATCAAGAGGTGACTTAAATCTTGTGTTAGGTAGCAAATTTAAAATTGGTTATCTTTGAAATCTAATCAAGTTACAATTGGCTTAACTAGTGTAACTAAAACAAGACTTAGGTAATCTACATCCCTACTAGTCAGAATGAACTAGATTCCTAGATAGTCTAATTATGTTACATAGGTGACATAACCCATTAAGCCAAAATTAAGTTAACCATTTCCATGATTAGTTCTCTAAATAGGTTGCATGCCTTAAGTACCATAGCGTGAAAAGGTCTCTATAATGTCTTATATAAACTTGGTTATATATAAAAACTGTACTGACTCTTTCTTAGCAGAATCATGAGTATCACAAAAGAACAACAACAAGCCCTTGACGATGCTCTTGTTCCATGAGAACAACGTTTAAGGATTGGGAATTATAACTACAGATTGAGCACTACATTCAAGCCCAAGGAACCCACTTTTCAAGTTGCTTTGGATGTTCTTTCTCTTACACCGTTTTATCAAGCGTTCCTGATCTCTGCAAGTGTTCCTGCCATCTACATGCATGAATTATGGGCTACTGTTTCCTATCACAAGCACTGCATCAAATTCAAGATGAACAAAAAGAATTACTCTTTTGATCTGGAAACTTTTAGAGATATGCTCTAGATTTGCCCAAATCTTCCTGGCCAGAAATTTATAGATCCTCCATTTGAAGAGGAAATACTTGCTTTCATAAGAGAACTTGGTTACCCTGGAGATATCAAGTCACTCTTTGATGTCAAGGTTGATACTTTATATCAACCTTGGAGAACATTCGGAACCATCATCAACAAATGTCTCAGTGGTAAAGCAACTGGACTTGATCAACTTCGTCTCTCTCGGGCTCAAATCATTTGGGGTATGTATAATTAGAAGAAGCTTGATTATGTCTACCTTCTATGGGAAGACCTAGTTTATCAAATCAAGAACAAGGTGGCAAAGAAGAACAAAGACATGTACTATCTAAGATTCACCAAAGTTATTATCAACCACTTCATGTCAAAAGATCAATCAATTCCAAGAAGAAACAAGGTAGACTGGCACATGGCTTATAATAACCCTATTCTCACCACAATAAGATTCATCCCCAAACATGAAACTGTTCAAAAGTACAATACCATAATTCTTGATACTCTAACCAATCAAGCTATGAAGGAGTCAGAGGCGTACAAGACTTACCATGATTTTGCTACTGGGAAGGTGATTCCAAATCTAAAGTATGTATGAAGATCAACCAGGGAGAAGACTGATCAAGCCTCTACAGCTTCTCCAGGTAAAAGACTCAAAGCTACAACTAAGGTAGCTAAAACAGGAAAGAAGAAGCAACCTGCTCAAGGATTAGAGACTTTATCAGAAATTGCATTGTCTGAGGCTGAACAAATGAAGATTGTTACCAAAAGAAGCAAGACACAATTTCATAGCTCTCACGCCAGTGGTTCAGGTGCAGATGAAGGAACTGGTGTTTCACCAGGGGTTCCCGATGTACCTACATATGGATCTGAAGATGAACAGATTTCTTGGAAGTCCAGTGACGAGGACGATGATGATGAAGTAAGCATAAGTAAAGACGATGATGACGATGCTGAAAATGAAGATGATGATGGTCAAGATGATGATAATGAGCAGACTGAATCAGACAATGATGGTGATGACTTTGTTCATCCCAAGTTTTCCACTCATGATGAAGAAGAAAGACAAGATGAAGAAGATAAAGAAGAAGAGGGTTCAGATCTGAGGGTACAAACACCTTCTCATTTTGAATCCACTGATGATGAAACATATGATGAAGTAACTCAAGGAGACAATGTTGAGGGAGAAGAACTGGATGAAGAGGAGACAAATGAAGAGGAAGAAGTGAATGAATTGTACAGGGACGTGAACGTCAATCTGGAAAGAAGAGATACTGAAATGACAGATGCTCTACAGACTAATGTTCAAGGTACTCAAGTCATAGAAGATACTCATGTGATAATAACAGCTGTCACTCCTGAAGTTCAACAGCAGAGTTCTTCTGTATCATCAGGCTTCATTTCCAACATGCTCAACCCTAATCCGGATACAGGTATTGACTCCATTCTTAATCTGAACACTGAGTCAACTTCTCTGGTAGATGTTCCCGTCACTACGAATGTTGAAATGCCTCCTTCATCTGTAACAACACTTCCTCCACCACCCATTCCTCTCGTTCAACCTCAGCAACAAACACCAGTTCCCACACCAACAATTGTTCCAAGTACCTCCCTACAAAATCTTCCAACCTTTGGTTCCTTATTCAAGTTTGAAGATAGAGTAAAAGCTTTAGAAGACGACTTCTCAGAATTTAAGCAAACAAACTTATTTGCTAAAGCTGTTTCGTCAATTCCCGGTATTGTTGATACGTACCTTGCCAACAAGATTAATGAAGCCGTAAAAATAGCTGTGAACTACAGTCAGATAGACTTAGAGACGAAGCTCAAGCTGAAAATGAAGACTTCATCAATAAACTTAAAGAAAGTATAAAGAAGATAATCAAAGAGCAAGTCAAAGTGCAAGTTAAGGAGCAAGTCACAAAGATTTTGCCGAGAATTGAGAAGTCAGTAAATGAATAACTTGAAGCTGAAGTTCTGATTCGTTCATCCAATGAAGCTAAGACATCCTATGCTGTAGCAGCTAATCTATCTGAACTTGAGCTGAAGAAAATTCTCATAGACAAAATAGAGAATAACAAGTCAATTGACGGATCAGTTCAACAGAAGAATCTTTACAAAGCATTGGTTAACGCTTATGAATCTGATAAAGACATTCTTGCATCATATGGAGATACTGTCACGCTTAAAAGACGTCGAAATGATGAGGATAAAGATGAAGAACCCTCTACTGGATCAAACCGGGGGTTCAAGAGAAGAAGAGCTGAAAAAGAACCTGAGTCAACTAGTGCAACAAAGGAGAAGACTTCCAAGTCAACTGACAAGTCTAAAGAAGGGTCCAAATCTCATCAAACGTCTACTGGTAAGTATGCTCAAGCAGAGGAACCAATACACGCTGACGAAGACTTGGAAGAACCCGCACATCAGGAGTTTGATACAGGATTTACTGAAGATCAACCTATTGATGAGACCACTCAGCATCCTGATTGGATTCAGAAACCAACATAACCTCAAACTCCTAACCGTGATTGGAACAAGACTTTGCCTGCTAAACATGGACCAGTTCAACCTTGGGTAAGCACTTTAGCTCAGAATGAATATCCTCGTGAGTCATTTAATGAACTGATAGACACTCCTTTAGACTTCTCAGCATTCGTGTTGAATCGGCTCAAAGTTGATACTCTGACTCTAGAACTATTAGCCGGTCTAACATTTGAGTTAATGAAAGGTTCGTGCAAGAGTCTGGTGGAACTTGAATATTTCCTTGAAAAAGTCTGCAAAGCAACTACTGATCAACTAGACTAGAACAACCCCAAAGGACAACAATATCTACATGATCTGTGCAACACCTCACCATTGCTACCTAATTCACGAGGTCGTTGAGTAATACCATTTGATCACTTCATCAACAACGACCTTGCGTATTTAAGTGGTGGAGTCTCAAGCTGAACTTATGCTACTTTAGTGACGAAGACAAAGGCTGCAGATTATGGATAAATCAAATTGATTGAAGACTTGGTCCCAAACACCATGTAGAGTCAAGTGCCGATTGTCTACGACAAACATGCACTTTGGGGCATCTCTTACTAGGGGCGAAAACGTCAACAATTCTATGGATATGCTGTCAAGAGGGAATCTGCTCATGATGTCTACTCCAGAAACAAAATCATTGGAATTAAGAAGCTTACAATTGTCGAATGGCATAATTACAAACATTTGGAATGGATCACTGTTCGTAGAGATGACGACAAGCTATACACATTCAAAGAAGGCGACTACAACAGACTTCGCCTTTAAGACATCGAAGACATGCTACTTCTTCTTGTTCAAAGCAAGTTGACAAATCTCAACGTTGAGGAACATCTTGCTTTGGGTGTCTCACTACGAATGTTTACAAGAAGCATTGTCATCAGAAGGCGTATAGAAGATATTCAATTAGGTGTCAAAAGTTATCAAAAGAAGCTCAACCTCACAAGGTCGGATACGTACAAATCAGATCTTAAATGAAAGTCAGCATATACAGCATACTCCAATCCTAAAGGTTTTGATATACCAGAATAGAGACAAGAAGAACAAATTGATGCGTGTTGATGAACACCACAAATTTAGTGACGGTACACTCAACGATGTTCGGTCTGCTCTTAATGATATTCTGAAGCGAATCCGGATGGAGTACTTGCCACAGACAGTCTAGAGAAATGTAAACAAGGAAAGAGCAGGAGTTATGATCTAGGGTATTAATCGACAACGCAGGAATAGAATGTTAATGAGGAGTTTGGAAAAATTCCTTGGTGGGAGACTGTACGAGGGAGACCTTTGGCTGCTGGAAAGGACCATATGATTTATCATATGATGTCCTCATCATAACAGGTCATACCTAGTACATAATAAAAAACTTGTGAATTTGTATATATGTAGTGTAGACTTTATGGTAATATTAAGGAGTGCTCGAGTATAAAATTTTCAAGAATTTTTTAGTAAATTCAAATTTTTTCAAATTATTGTACTCAGAACTGTCTTATATTCCCTTAAATATTGAGGAGGAGCATTAAAATGTTCCTAATAGATATTATGTAACATTTTGTCCCCGAACGTTTAATCAACTGATATCCAAAATATCAAGGGATTAACATTTTGGATAATGGGAGAAAATGTGATTAAACTATGATTAAAATGAACCTAACTTGTATTGAAATTTGATCATATAAAATGGACTCAATGCACTCTACACTTAGCATGTACTACGATTACGGTTCACATGTTAAGGGGGAGTTTTTAGTGATGATGAAAAACTTTCAAAGTGTAAATCTTTTGATATTTATATCAAACACTTTGATTGAACTTTTTTAATTTTTTTGGAAGGATTGTGATGGAATACCCAAAAGACCAACCATGTACTTAAATTTATGGAGTTATAAGGTGGTTAGGCATATGTATTCAAATCCCATGATCCAGCCAGAACCGGAGGGATCTACCTAAGGATATCCACTAGATAGTGTAGAAGTCCTTAGGTATGATACAAAAGGAGAAAAAGTGAGAATCATGAATAATGCCAACTGAGATGGAGCTAACATTGGAACAAACCCAACAAGGTGTTAGTTATGAAGTCTCAATAAGCATTGAAGGGGTTAAAGAATGAAAAAAAATGTAAGGATAAAGGGTGAAAAGAAAGAAGCCCTCCATACACTTAGGCAGAAATCGGGTCAATACATAAACTGTCAGAAATACTAAGTTGTTGTCTGACATTGAAGACAGTCATGGACCCAGTGACGCTATGCACAACCCTCCCTAGCCACTCAAGGTCTCTCAACAGACTCTTATTTCATTTCTCACGGAGATTACACGCATTTCTACCAACTTTCTCACTCTGAGTTAGTTGATATTGAAAAGATGGCAGTCTGCTCCAGCCTCCGATCACTAAAATCAAAGTGCACTATCGAGTTTAGAGCCAAAAGATACCGTCCATAAATCTTATTAGGACACTTGTCAAAATTATGTTTGCTAAATCACACACTGTGAATAACTTATATAGAGTCCTACGCATTATCCTTGTGATTTTGCTAGAACATCTGAGTGATACTTAAGTATTCACAATGAAAATGGAAATCCTGCTTGAGCCAACATCAAACAAGCTCATGGTAGGTGACTTGTGCGACTCTATATGAATCAAACTTGTGACAACTGGAAAGAAACGATGGTGCAATTCTATTAGAATCAAACTTGTTCCAGGTTATGAATTGACGATTGATGATGAATTTTTGAAATGATTAACACTCTCGATGTGTCACAAAACCACTTTAGCAAGTGACACGTCGATTGATTTTCAAATCAATTTTTTATTTCAATCGGTGAGATAGTAACTCGCTGGTTCACTCTTTTCGTGCTGTCTGCTTTGAGACGTTTCGATAATGAGAACATGCTGAGTATGATGAATCTAACACATATGTGTTAGAAAGATTCAATACTACAGTGGGAAACCCTGTCAAGGAGATTCTTCTTAAATTGAATATACCTGATCACAGGTCGATCCTCACAAATTCGAAGGTTGCTCCAACCGAACACGGGCGAATGAAAAAGCCATATTCGTCCTACATATTTATTGCTAACTTACTTATTTTAGGAATATATAAAGATAGACATGGAGGTACCTGGTTCCAGCTGACTCACAGATTCATAGCCACATGCTCATACCCGACCGACAAACATAAAGACATCATGAAAGCTCAAGTACATGTTTCAAGACTTCCGCTACTCTGATACCGTACGTCTTTCTTGAAGTGACGAAGTATTAAAGTCAAAGAAATTCAAAGAAGTTTCTGTCACTCTGATACCGAACATCTTTCTAGAAGTGACGAAGTGTTAAAGTTAAAGAACTTCAAGAAAGATGCATTATTAAAGCTTTTCAAGTTAACATATCAATAAAGGTATGAGCATGTCTGTCCAGAAGTTACAAGTTCACAAGTTGGCAAAGTTTACAAGAGGGCGAAATGAGATTATGCTTGGTTGATGATCTCAAGGTGTTCAAGATCACATTATCACATACAAGTCAAGATAAAGGAACAAGCTCAAGCCTAAAGTCAATGATCACTACATCAATTCACAAGTTAATGATTGAAGTTAAAGACTACAAGCTCAAGGCAAAAGTTAAAGCATAGTATGCTAGGATTAAATCTTTGTAAATTGGAGTGACCTCCCTTAGGGGGAGATTGTTAGAAACACGCAAAGTATCGGTCACTTCCAATAATAGATAGTCAAAGCCTGTAGTTAGTCAAATGTAATGTTATGAATCTAATTAGGCCAAAAGGCCCATGGAAAGCCCACATGCTCTCCATGGCCGATCACACTTAGGGTATAAATACCATCTCTATGCCTTGAAGAGGGTGTTGGTTGTTCATTATTTCACACACTTAATACATTTTCTCTTGTTTTACTTTCTCTCTCTAAAATGTTCATCCAACCACTCTCTCTCTCTCTAAAACTACCTCTCTTCCTCTTTCCATGTATATTATTTGATTGTTCTTCACATAGCAAGCATTTTCCATTTGATTTCTAACTAGGGCCCTCTGAGGGGTAACATCAACTACGGTTCTATAGTCTCTAGTCATGTGACCAACCCCTTATCGTTACTACACTTCACCGTACACGGCCCTTCGTGGTGCAATTTGAACTTGCTGCAGTAAGGCAAGGCTCCAACATACCCTCTTTTCAACATTGTTTCAAACTATATAGGCCCTCACTCTATTCTGACCATTAACGTTCTGCCTCTTAAAGGGTTGTTGTTGTTGTCCATGGTTGTCTCTTAGGTTATTGTCGAATCTCCTTTTGTTCTTAGCATTCTTGATAGCATAACCCTTCAACTTCTGGTCCATTAGGTTGTTAGCAATACGGATTGCATCCTGAAGTCTAATAAGTTCAGCAGCAATCACGTTCCCTTGAATGCTATCTGAAAGACCTCCAATGTACTTCTTAACCTTATCCTCCTCTTACGGGACCATCTTTGTGCATTACAGAGTCAACTCTTGGAACCTCTTGTTGTAAGTAGTTAGGTCATTACTCTTTACTGTCAAGTTCCACAGTTCTGTCTCTATTTTTTGGATTTCATTCCTAGGACAATAAACCTCAGTCATTAGCTTCATGAGTGACTTCCACGTCATGGCATAAGCATCATCAACTCCAACTATCCTTTTATAGGAATTTCACCAAGTCAATGCACCATCCGACAAGGTGCATGTTGCATACTTCACTTGATATCTTGGTCGGCAATTACTGATATGGAACACCGTCTTTATTTTCTCAAACCAACGGGTTAAACCAATCACTCCCTCTGTTCCCTTGAAGTTCAATGGCTGACACTTAACAAAGTCTTGGTAGGTACACTCTCGAGCAACGGGTACAACACCTCCGTTGTTCACATTGGGGTTTCCATTCCCATTAATGTTATCGTTCCCATTATTATCATTTGCCTTGACATGGTCGTCTTGTTGGTCATCCTCCATTCCTATTTCAAGTCTGGGGTTTCTGGCAGCGTCATACGCTTTTAAAGCTTCTTCTACGCGCTTGGCAACTAGTTCGTTGATCACATCTTGGGTCATTCTGGATTGTGTAGCAGTTCGCGTTGTTCGACATCACTAGAAATAATAGTCATGATGAGATCTTAGGTAAGATGAAATTTCATTAAACGTTGGATGGAACAATGCAATCTTTTAATATAAAAATTCGAGATTAATAAGAATGCACGAAAAGGCTACAATCAAATAAATAATAACAAATTACATAAAAGATAGGGAAATACAACATTAGATAGATAACATCATAACATAGATAATAAGAAAATAGATTTCATAACATCGAACATAGTCGATTACATCATGATTTTCTAGGGTAGGATCTACAGATCGCTAATGCTACTACTACTCTAATACTACTAATCGCTACATGAACAATGATGGAACAAGAATCTAGGAGTGATGTCCCAAATGCCTCCTAGAGTAAGTCTCAAGCCTCTCGATCCTCACACGATCATAAAACCAGAATTGGCGGATCTGCCTCAAATCCCTCTAAACATACGACATAATACGTCGAAGACGATAAACCCTCTATCTCTCAACATCTAACATGCCTCTGAGTCTCATGTTATCTCGCTCTAACGTACCAATCCTCTCTGACATAGTAGCACTATGCTGGCTAGTCGCCACAATCCTATGTCCCTGGTCTCTCTAGACACTCTCTATAACCTGAATCCGGTGAGCTGAGATCTCTATAGTATGATCATGAAATCTCTGTACCAAACCTCCCAATGTCTCATAGGTAACCTCTATAGCTCCATCAGTCGTGACATGATTAGGAACATCCTCCCTAACAGACTCACGCACGTAGTCATCAATAACTGGTCTGACCCTCAGGTCAACCTCAAACTCAACCGTGCCTCTCATACTAGACTCGACCTCCTCATCGGCTGCATTCTTAACCACAACTTTAACATCCGTCCCTCTAGCTCTAAGATCATCAGCAAATGCAATACAAACATTGATATCTGCATGGATATCGGAATCAACATCAGGCTCGGTGTAAGGCTCATAGCTATCCTCAACATCAACTCCTAAACCAACCTTTATAGGTATATATGGCACATAATCGTCCTCTGAACTAACCTCCAAATCAGTCATGGAATCAGAATTCCTAATCCTCTTACGAGGTGATAATAGGTTAGCGCGTACGAGAGATAAAGTCGTACGAGTGAAGCTACATATAGTGATGTGGTAGGGGACCTACATCTCTTGCGAGATAGCCTCATAGAAGTATAAGTCGTTGAATTACAAAGAGAATCTGATATGGCATAACCTGATAAGGAATGTCTCGAAGAAGAATAAGATGAAGTGACTGAATGAGAATCTGATGAAGTCTTTGACAAAGAATCTGATGGAGAATCTCATGATGAGTTATCTGAGGTGAACTAATCTGATAAAGAATAATCCGCTGAATATCTCAAAGCAAGTCGGTGGGTAGGTAATGATCTAACACTCTTCCTGGCAGTCAACATCTTAAATACCCCATTAGGCTGGGTACGGTAAGGTCGACCAATAAGAATCGGCTGTCTGGGTAAAACAAGGATAGCCAGTCTGCGGGGTAATCCGAGTGGTGTAGGTAAAATTTGACGAATATGTGATGGTGGTGGTGATGAGCGTGCTGCTACTCGGCTCCTCTATCAAGCAACAATGACCTCATACGGGTCCTACGATGGTGGTGTATCAGGGGTGTCACTGTTAGATGAATAAGTGCAAATGAATGAGGAAGTGTACTGAATAGTGGGAGCAACATGTGGTATAGTGGGTATAATAGGTGAAATAGTGGGTGTATCAGTGGGTATCAGTGGAGTGTCATCATGAATGATGGGTAAATCAATAGTAGGTGTAGTGGGTGGGATAGTAGTGGGAATCATGCCGAACAAGATAACTCGAGAAGTGGACGTCCCCACGCTCTCCTCTGATGAGTCTGATGAAATCGAGAAGACAAAAAAAGCCATGACCTGCACAAGCAACATTTCATATAAATCACTTTATATCAATCAATATACAAGGAAAAACTGAATAGATATAATACAAGGTAAAATACATTATGCAAATTATATAGAGCGACATGAAATTATCGGTTATGTAAAATAATAACATATTATTATTATTTACGTAAGGCAAGATGGGATCATGTAAGAGTACAATTATTTTACGTAAGGATCACATACTGGTTATAGACTAGACTTAGATATTCTACCTGGTTCTCTATAACATTGGCTCTTGATACCAATCTGTCACACCCCCAAACGGGGCCTGGATGGAAAACGTGTTCGGGGGCGTGACGTTATGCATATCTCAAGTACAAAGCATAGAAAACGACCTCTAAAGGGGTACGTTTTCAAAAGTCATAACTCGTTGCATAAATTTAAAAGTAATTTAAGTCTTACAAACCATTTTGAGTTAATTTAAAACATAGCGGAAGCAATATGAAAACATAGCGGAAGCAATATTAAGTTTTGACAAAAACAACGAGTATGAAATAAGATAGTCTTGATATCAGTCGAAGCCACACAGCACATAGACTTCTAATAGCACACCTTGAAATCTAAGCTAAGCATCTGAGAAAAACATGCTTAAAACGTCAACATAATGTTGGTGAATCCATAGGTTTAATTCAAACGTAGTTATAGTGGACCACAAGTTTCAAAACGTATGTGACAGTTATAACAGATACAACTTCGCACAAAAAGGTATTTACATTGCACTAAGCTCATGACACCGAAGCTCAATTCACGTTGCATATAATATGCAAATTGAAATTTCTGCCCTACAGGTATCTGACCAAGATCACCTAACGAAGTCCAACATGGTATATATCTGTTTATTCGGGTGCCCCGTGGATAGTAAGCGCTACTTACCCGGATAGGGATAATTAGTCCCAATAGATCTATTTATAACACTCGCACTCACTTAACCAGCAGCCAGTTAGAGGTAATTAACGGTTCATGATATTACAGGCCAATAGTGGTCTAACGCTAATTAGGCAACACGTAAACAAGGGAAAATATCACGTAAAGTAATTGTGTCTGGTTTAAGAAAACAAGCGATGTTTCTCACCCCAAAGTTGTAAAACATTTATTCAAAACGAGTAAAAAGTGGGGCTATAAACTTGATGAGGTGTCATTTTATACATTATTTCAGGGTTATTTAACCCCTAAATCATGCAAGTATGCCAGATTATGTGCTTAATCATTTGTTTTTAGGTTTTTAGCACTTGGATGGCATTTGGAGGAAATACACGTAACTTGGGCTCATTGAGAGAAGAAACGGACAAGATTACGAACCTATACCAAATCCATGAAGAAATATTGTTTACAGACCATGGAGACGGCGTCGCAGGCATAAAGCGACACCGTCGTGATCTATCCAGTGACGGTGTCAGAGATCTAGCGACGGCGTCAAGACGTGGCCGACTTAAAGGGGATCTAGAATCATCCACTTAACGACGGCGTCAAGACTTCAACGCGACGCCGTCGCAGTGATATCTCTCTATATATATAACCAATTTTAGGGTTTTAAGGGCGTAACTTTGTATAACTTTAGGGAGACAAACCCTAGTCTTTGTAGCAGCTTTAAAGGTCGTTTTAGGGCCTCAAAACCATATTGTAACTACCTTCTATCCATGTTTTAATCAAGTAAGAGTGTTATTCATTAATCATTCAATATGTTTATGTATTGTGTGATTAATCTATGTTCTTGCTTAATCCTTAACATGCTAGGCTAAACCCTCTTTTGTATTTGCTTATGATTGCATGAAAGTCAGATTGTAGATCCTATTCTTGTTGCTTCTTTTTGATGAATGTGCGCGTTAGACTTTAGAAAACCAGCTTTTGTCTGTATTGCTGTTGACACGTCTAGGGAAACGTAAGTGCGTAGAAAGGATACCATCGGGTAACAGTCTTCATACTACCTTACCCCCTTATATGGTTGATCCCTCTTAAGATATTTACACGCATTTAATATACTCTTAGGGGCCTTGTAATAGTTTTCATACTACATTACTTGTACGTTGCCTTAAAAGAATATTAAATAGATGGCGGGTTCATGTAATCCGTTCATGACCTAGGAAATACTTACACAAATCATCACAAGTGTGATAAGGCAAACTTCTTGTTGAAGTCCTACGACGACCGCATCAAGTTTTTTGCGCCGCTGCATGGGGAATAGTTAGGTTTCGATCATATATTAACTTAGTTCTACTCGTTTGATTCTTATCAAGTGAGAATTATAATTCCAGTACATTAGCTTTCTCGTAGTCTATCTTTTCTTTGTGCCCTTTGTTTTGTAAATCACTCTTTCGTTCACCATCATGATGTATGAAAGACCATCAACCACACCTTTTCAAAACCCCTCACGAAACACAACCTTCCCATTCTAAAGATATACCTTGATGCTCCAACAACATCAAGATAAATCTCTCTACGATGCATGGACTCGTTACAAAGACTTGATCCGAAAAGTCCCACATCATGGCCTCAACCTATGGTCCCAAATTCAAATCTTTTTCAATCATCTCGACAGGTATACCCAAATAGACATTACCTATGCAGCAGGCGGGAACCTTAAGGGATTAAGTGCTAAAGAAGCATGGGAAACCATTGAGGATTGTGCTCTGTGTGATAAACAGTGGAAAACCCAACTAGCACTATTTTTGACCAAACAATAGCAAATTTGAAGGATTAATTAATTAGGAATGAGGTGGTTAGAGTTATGATACCTAGTTAAATATCATGGTTGGATGCATATGATGAGCCTTTAGGTGATATATATATGATGGAGGATAAAGTGGGAAATCAAATCCTACAAAGTACCATACACATCCTCCCGTTATTTGAGGTATACACACCGCCCGTGACTTACCCAGAAGAAGTAGAAGGGACT
>BQNB010061475.1:0-36475 GCA_026074375.1 Tanacetum coccineum | reverse complement strand
TAAATTGAATCTACCTGATCACAGGTCGATCCTCACGGATTCGAAGGTTACTCCAACCAAACACGGGCGAATGACAAAGATATATTCGCCCCCGATTTATTGCTAACTGTTTTAATACAGGTTACTTAAAGATGGAGGTGAAGGTACCTGATTCCAACTGACTTACAAGACTCATAGCCCATGCTCATACCCGACCGACAAACTTAAAGACATCATGAAACATGTTTCAAGACTTTCGCTACTCTGATACCATACGTCTTTCTTGAAGTGACAAAGTATTAAAGTCAATGAATTTCAAAGAAGTTTTTGTCACTCTGATACCAAACGTCTTTCCCGAAGTGACGAAGTATTAAAGTTAAAGAACCTCAAGAGAGATGCATTATAAAGCTTTTCAAGATAACTTATCAAGAACGGTATGAGCATGTCGGTCCAGAAGTCACAAGTTTACAAGATGGCAAAGGTCAGAAGATGGCAAAAAAAATTTATGCTTGGTTGATGATCTCAAGGTGTTCAAGACCACATTCAAGACAAGCTAAGGAACAAGCCCTAACCTAAAAGTCAATGATCACTACATCAAATCACAAGTCAATGATTGAAGTTGAACGAGCTTAAGACTAAAGATAAAGCATAGTATGCTAGGTTTAAGTTTTTGTAAAATGAAGCGACCTCCCTTAGGGGGAGATTGTTAGGAACACGAAAGTGTCGGTCGCTTCCATAGATAACAGTCGTTAGCTCGTTAAGCAATTTTTGGAAACTTACATAGTTAGTTAGCAAAGGCTCATAGATAAACCCATGCAAGCCCAAGCCCACTTGTTCATTGTAAGTATATAAACACCTATCCATGCTTTGGAGAGGTGGGTTGGTTGTTTATTTTACACACATAATACAAAGTTCTCTTATGTTTACTTTCTTTCTCTAAGTGTTCATCTAACCCACTCTCTCTCTACCCTCACATCTGGTATGTTATTTGATTAGTCTTCACACCTGAGTAAAAGAGAGAATCCCAAACACTTATGTGAGGTGCTAGTATATACTTTCCGTGCTTTTAATTACGAGGTCTAGAAGGTTGTGTTGTAGAATATGTTTAAAGAATAGGTAAAATGACCCCTCATATTGTTATTGTCTAGGTAGAAAAGCCCATTTGCTAAAGGACAAGCAAATCCCAAGTGTAGAGGTATTTGATGAGGTGTCATTTTATACACTTTTTTGGGGTCGTTTAACCTCCTAAATCATGCATTTATGCCCAAAATCGGTACTTAATCGTTCCTTTTCATGTATTTCTCATTTGGAAGGCATTTGGAAAATTACACGTGACTTGAGCTCATTTGGAGAAGAAACAAACAAGATTACGGACCTACACCAACATTGATCAAGAATTTCTCTATAGTGGCTGGAGAAGGCGTCATAGATACAACTTGACGCCGTCACCACGAAGATCAAGATGACGTCACATGATTCCACGACGACGTTAGAGCATACGACCCAGCCCATTATCTAGAATATTCTCTTTCATGATGGGGACACGATTAAAACGCGACGTCGTCACAACATTTTTCCTATATATACAAACCCGAATTTAGGGTTTTGAGTGTGTAACTTTAGAATAAAAAGAGGGTACGAACCCTAGTTCGTTTAACAGCTGTAGGAGACGATTTTAGGGCCTAAAAACCCTATTCCATCTCTTCCAATTCATGTTTTAATTAAGTAAGGTTTACTTAATCATTCAATATGTCTATATATTGTTTGATTTATTATTCTTGCTTTATCTTTAACATGCTTGGCTAAACTTCATGTTGTGTTTATTTATGATTGTACGAAACCTAGAATGTAGATCTTAGTGGTGTTGCTTCTTGTGATGGATGTGCACGTTAGGTCTTAGAAAACCAGTTTTTGTCTGCATCGCTGTTGATATGTCTAGGGAAACGTAATTGTGTTGAAAGGATACCATCGGATAACAGTTTTCATACTACCTTGCCCCCTAATATGGTTGATCCACTCTTAATATATTTCACATGCACTTAGTGTACTCCTAGGGGCCGTGTAATAGTCTTTATACTACCTTGCATGTGCGTTGCTCTAGCGGCATACTAAGTATACGACGGGTTCGTGTAATTCATTCATGCTTTGGGAAATAGTTACACAGATCATCACAAGTGTGACAAGGCAACAACACTAGGAGAAGCAATCTAGGGAGTAATACATGATTAAATAAACACAACCTTTCATCTTATTGTTATCACTGGTTGCTTAGTTAATATTTAGTTTAAATAGCTAAAACCAAACCTCTCTCTAATGATATGATTTACTTGCTTTCCTTAAAATATAAAAATACAAAATTAATCTTCTCTCAACCCTTAGAATTTTGTTAGACCGTGATCAAGCCTTCCCAACCTATTCCTCGAGTGAATGATAAACAACCCTGAGTCTTGCCTATACTACACTACAACGATTAGGTGCACTGCCAAAGGAGTTGTAAAACTTCTCGTGTAGAAGTCCTACGACGACTGCACATAAAAAATGAATCATTATCGTATATAACAGTGTAATTCTCATCATCGGAACTGGACAATGATATTTTAATTTTCCAATTAACTTTATCGATATGCTGAGGACTTACCGTAGGTTCACATTAGAGCTCTAGTTCAGATGTTAATGCGTCATTATAGACTATAGCTGGGAAATGCGTTTCAACGGATCTTAAGAAGTGAACATCTTCATCATACCTGATCTTACCATACGTAACAGTTTCCTAGTTATACACCTTACCTTTTCTAAAAGCTTTCTCAGTTTCAAGCCGAATATATTCCTCCTTAGTAATGTCGGGGTCGTCCATTTCCTGTAATAAATTTGCTACGAAAGAAAAAGGTCAAATAGACTAATATGCCGTATTCAGTAGACTGAATACGCCGTATTGATGTTAAAGTCGAATACGCTGTATTGGTTTAGAAAAAATTTATACGTCGTATCCATAAAGATGAATACGCTGTATTGAGTTTTTGACTCAGAAAATTACAGCAGAATTTAATAATGCAGAAAAACAAATAAAACACACAAACACACAATATGCAAAAATATAAAATGCAAAAAAACAAACACACAAAACAAAACACACAAAAACAAACTAAACTAAAAACACAAAGTCTAAACTAAAATACTAATAAACAAGAATTAAACAACTTCACTATCCGGCAGCGGCGCCAAAAACTTGATGTGTCGTTGTGCGTAGGTATTA
The DNA here is from genome assembly GCA_026074375.1 of Tanacetum coccineum. Taxonomy (NCBI): domain Eukaryota; kingdom Viridiplantae; phylum Streptophyta; class Magnoliopsida; order Asterales; family Asteraceae; genus Tanacetum; species Tanacetum coccineum. The sequence continues at coordinate 33,243 of BQNB010061475.1, read as the reverse complement.
TTTATTATCAAGTTTTACTATTTATATTTTGCCGACTATACCTAAAACAACACTAACGGGCAATGTACCTGATCAGTTAAAGTTTCGTTGGTAAGTAGGGTGTCGATCACTAAGAGCGAGAACGTTAATATCTAATTATCAGTATTTTAGTTATCTAAGTTAATCCTAAGTTATTCTAAGTTATACCTAAGTTAAACCTAAACTAATGTTAAAAGGTGGTTTTCAGCCTGAGAGACTGACACGAGTTTGAGTTAACTTAGACTGAGATTGGGCGATTGACACACACAAGATGAAATTTAGAAGATAAAGAAGCGGTCAAGCCTATTGTAAGGAAAATGTATTAACCATATTTAATCTAATAAAACGCAGGTTTTAGTTTATAAGTGCAATGATTGTCTTATCTCGTTGTTGATATATCATTCCTAGATTTAGGCGGTACTTCTTCCTAAAACCTAGACATGACAATTCTGTCACAATTAACCACATCCGCATAAAGCAATCATGGTTGATTATAATCTATCTTAGAAAACAATAATGGTGATCTTATTGAATCATAGCTCATCAAGACTTTACTAACTTACTGCCTAACGGCTGTTTATATACTAGTAGTCCACTCTCCAGATCTTTATCCAAAGAATCAGAACATTATTTATCGATCCTAGGTCACCTGCTAGTCCAACTTGTTCACTAAACCAGAGGCAAAGACATGTCAATATTTCTGATCCTATTACTCTATCTATATGAATTTCAATATAGAGAGCTATCCTGGCATCTAGTCCACTTGGTCCGTTTTTAAGATCCAGTTAAATGATAGGTCGCATACTTAAGCACAAAAACGAGTATAAATTGATAAACAAAATGCAACACACAACTTATAAGATGCAATCGAGATAAACATAAACCAAACATTAAATTATCATGAACATAGCTAATACCTAAAGGTATTAGCTAATAACCATTGTAACGAATACAAATGTCATAGACGAACGATTAAGGTAACCTAACAAAGTTAATGAATGATACTAAAAACCGAACGCGTATTTAGAGTATAAGAATTTACAAGGGTTTTCCTATGGATTAAAGGGCGTTGCAAGACCTTCGTAGCTTCTCTTTTCTTTTAAAAGTCGAACCTGGTGGTTAATGCCTTCTTCTCAGTCTTCGGTATATAAATTGCACACTAAATTCGTATTTAGGGCTCGGTATTTATAGCCTCTGGAATTTGGTCGATACGCCATATTGGAAGTAGTCAATACGAGGTTTTCTTAGAGTGGGGACCACGATAAATATCTTCCAGAATCTTTCATGAACCGCCAGTGGATACGACGTATAAGTCTTCATGAATACGGCGTATTGGTCTTTATATCTTTGTGGTTGCTTGTGAAGTTCAGGCGTAGATACGCCGTATCTTCCTTGATGGATATGGCATATTGGTTGTCAGAATAGCAGATTCTTAATTTCTTCGTTTAAGCTCCAAAATGCGCACCTTTTAGTTAAACTTCACCAATTGCTCCATATTTACTGCAAATAACAAATATAAGCAATTAAGTACCAATTCATGCATAAAATAATATAGAACGAGCAATTTAGCTGGGATAAATGATGCTATAAAAGTGACGTTATTTGATGTCATCAGTTATCGTGAAAGATTTAAACTAAAAGCCATTTTTGTATTCCATGATAGGGAACTTGTCGGAATATATTCTGGAAGCGAATCCATGCATCCTTAATAGGTTTGTTAGTCCTTTGTTGGAATCGAAGGATCATGTCTCGAAGAAACGAGGTATGGCCCGCTGGAAAGAAATAGTTGAGAAATTGAGAGACGAGCTGCTCCCATGTCGTGATTTGGGCGGGGGGTGTTTTATCCAGCCATTCTTTTGCTTTTCTTTTTAGGGTGAAGTGAAAGAAACGAAGCCTATATGTGTCTTTTATGGCTCCATCAGCTTGTATGTTATATGTTATACTTAAGTAATGTCTGATGTGATGAATAGGATTTTGGCTTTTTAATCCTTGGAATGTGCACACTCCTTGTATTAACCAGATATCGCGTCAATATATGATGTTTCCTGTTTGTTTAGTAGGAAGAAAAATAGGGTTTTAGAAACTGGCTGAGTTGGGGGAGGAGTGTTTTTGCATGCTTTTGAAGGGAGGCGTTGGTTTCGGTCTTGAATTGGTAGAGGATGAAGCTGCATTATCGAAAAGATTTCTTCCTGCTATAGCCAAAGAATCATTTTGTTGTTGACGACTGGCGACTCTTCTACGCCTATATAGTTCTCTCTTGGGCTCATCAAGAGGTTCCTTCAGTTTCTTAACGGTACTACGAGTCATGGCGATGGATTTAAAATGAAAGGGAACAAAAAAAGATAGACAACGAGAAAGCTAATTGACAGAAAATTAAATTCTCACTTGATAGGAATCAAGTGAGTAGACCTAAGATAAATTAAATTCGAAACCTAACTATTCCCCAGCAGTGACACCAAAAACTTGATGTGCAGTCGTTGTAAACATAAAAGAAGTTTTACAACTCCCTAGGCAGTGTACCTAACCGTTGTAGTGTAGTATAGGTAAGACGCGGGGGTTGTTATCGTTCTCTAGGAGAATAGGTTGGGAAGGCTCGAACTAAACATAACTAAGGTCTAGGGGTTTGAGAGAATATTATTTTTGTATTTTTGTATTTTAAGAAAGCAATTAAAATCTCTTGTTTGAAGGGGGTTTTGGTTTTAAGCAGATTAAACTAATAACTAAAATTAAATCTAAACTAATGTGGAAACTAGTATAGGTAAATAAATATGTTTACTTAATCATGCATTAAAACACTTAAAAGGTGATCAACAACATATGGGTAAGGTAGTATGAAGACTGTTACCGATGGTATCCTTTCTATACAATCACGTTTTCCTAGACGTCTTTGCAAGCAATTAAGAAGCTAGTTTTCTAGAGCCTGACGCGCACATCCATCAATAAAAAGCAATATTAAAAGGATCTACAAACTAATTCTCATGCAATCATAAGTAAACACTAATAGATCTAGCCTAGCATGTTAAAGAGAAGCAAAGAACAGTAATTAATCAGACAACCCATAGACATATTGAAAGATTAAAGGATAAAGAACTTCACTTGATTAAAACATAGAGTTAAGGGTTGGTACAAGAGGGGTTTTAAGCCCTAAAACTGATAATATTCGTTCCCTAAAAGTTACTCCCGAGTTCCACACCTAAAACCCTAATTATGAGTTTGTATATATAATAAATTGGTCGCGACGGCGTCACTTTATAATCCTGACACCATTTCCCTGCCGAATCTTCTAGGGCTTCCTTAAGTCGACATTCTAACGCTGTCAAAATAATCCTGACGCCGTCTTTAAGGGCTTCTGACGTCGTCGCTAGAATTTGCGACGCCGTCTCCAGAGTCTGTACACTTTTTCTTCTTCGACCTTGGTGTAGAGTTGTAATCTCGTCTGTTTCTTCCCCAAATAAGCCCAAGTCACGTGTATTTGTTAGGATTTTATTTTATGTGACGACATTACGGAATTACCATAGTTTATCATAGTCACATACGCAGGGACTAGAGTAGGCAAGATTGCATAGTTTAGTAGTGTATGGAATATATATACCCCTCCAAGGCTTCCATGGAGGGGTAAGACTTGTAATTCATTCCATTTGATTTTATTAAAAACACACTTTTACATTCTCTCTCTCTACTCTCTCTTTCTCTCTCTACAAACATGGCTATATTTACTTGGTTTGATTCACCAAGACCACCGGATTCAACGATTCTTTGTTTTCGTCAAGTAGTATTAGAGTCATGGTTACACTCTTGGGTCGGGTCACATTTTATGGTCCGGTTGGTATTTACTAATCTGTCACTTGTCTCAAAATCTATCACTTTTGCCAATTTTGTCACGTTTGAGTTTCTGTTTAATATGTCACAAGTTCATGTCCAAAATAAATCTGTTGTTTCTGGTTAAAGATCTTTGGATGATTTGTTGTTTGTTGGGTCAGTTTGTTTTTGCAGCCTATTTATCAGCTGATTCTGGTGCTTATCAACTTATTATTTCGAGGTTCTTGGAGTTCTTTGTAGCGAGTTAATGAAATGGTCAGGGAACACATATCGGAATTTTAGGTTAAAGGATAAGACTTTTTATTTTTTTACTAAAAGACAAAAAACAACAGGTAGCGAGTTGGCAGACCTTACTAGCGAGTTGGGGTAGCGAGTTGGAGCAGCGAGTTGGGAGTAGCGAGTTGCAGGTACAAATTAAAGACAACTCTCTAACGTCAAAATCAAACGTCATGCTGCCCAAATTTCCTCTGACCAGCGAGTTGTCAGAAATAGCGAGTTGCTTGGCAGCGAGTTACTACCCTGAACCCAAACCATGTCAACTCACTGAGTCATGTCTAAGGTCAACGAAACAGAAAGGAAGAAGTGAGAAGATAGACTCGATTCAAACCAAAACCACAAACAATCAACTAAACACACACATTACCACTACAACCAAACAATAACACCAATTAACAACACCAACTACATACAACATCAGCCAACCTACACCATAACAACCGAACAGATCCATCAATCTACCTATAACCCTTCATCACAATAACAATCGCCAACAAATCCACTACCTATTTCCTTAATTTCCCATCGTCATAATACCACCACTCCATTACCATCCATCAACAAGACTCGAATCTTAACGAAAAATTAAAGATCTCAGTTCTTGTATACGTGTTGTGAAATTAAATTAAAGACCTTTATAGATCATCAAACACGTATCCATTATCATCACCGATCTGTAGAAAGGTAAAAACTTCCTTGTTATTATTCGAAAATAAAGAGTGAACTATAACAACTTTGTTATATTCATTCTTTGTTTCGATTTAAAACACAAACAAAGTCAAACACAACCTACCCAAGACCCTCCAAAGGATCTTGATGTCGCCGTTCTTCTTTCTTGGTGGATGTCTTACATAAGCAGAAACAATTGAAAAGGAACAAGAAGGATTATTTGTGTGGTTCGTCTTGTAGCAGATTTAAAAGCATAAAAGGGTTGCGTGTGGCTTAAAGTTTGATCTTTTTTGTGTTTCATCGTCTGCATTTTTATATTGTGGAGTAAGGATGAATATGTTGAATGAGGAATATGGGAGGAGTTGGATCGATTGTGTCTGTTTAAAGAGATGATCTAGATCAATTTTTTATGTTTGGTGAAGAGATAGATGAGTGTTGCTGCAAAGTGGGTGGCGTGTCTTTGAGGTATAATGAGATTAGGAAACCTCATTTTTAGGTGAAGTCTTATATAACCATCTAGATTTAGGTTGGTAAAATACGGACTCAAAATTGTGGGCCAGTTGGTGGTGTGAGTAGAAATAATGGGCCTATATCATGTGTTATCCGAAAATTCATTTGATATGGACAGTATTTGATTTAATTTTGATATACTGGATGTATTTTGGCATATTAGTTGGATTATGATTATTTTTGGCTCCGTTAATGACAAAGTGACTAAATTTTTAGTGACGTGACCAGGATCAAATTTTATTATGAATCATGGAACTTAAATTTTAATGGCTAGATTTGGTATTATTTTCTCTAAGTGACTACGGAGTTGATTGGGTATCACTTTTTGAGATTGAAGTTGGATTTCACAAAGGCGTTTTCTTATTTTATCTTGAAGTCAGGATGGTTGGATGCATGACTTTCAATGATAACTTGATCGTGCTTAAGATTTAAGTTGAAGACTTGGTTTATCTAGTTTCCAGAAGTCAGGGTGGATGGTTGAAGACCTGGATTACTATCACTTAAAGGAGTTACATTGTAGTACTCAGTGTCACACGCTGAATACGTTGTGGATAATCGCAAGAGGTGTTAATGTCTCATACTTGGGTGGAGTATTGAGTACTTAGAGATTTGCTTGGAGCACAAGTTCTCTACACCGTTCTTCCAACATTAGTGCAAGCTTAAGTCACAAAAACGGGAAATTCTACTTCAGTTTCAAGTTTGATATATCGGGTTTACTCCATCAGTGGTCACTTCAAATAGCCTACATAAAGGGTAGTAAAGATATTCAAAGATAGTTAACGAGTAGAGATTTGATCGGCAGTTGATTCTCACAGGATACATTTGTGCTAATTTTATTCTTCTCATAAGATTTCAAGTATATGTGCGTACAATATTTTGCTGATTCTGAGGTATCAAAACCAGCAAGGGGGAAGGAGACAAATGTCATGACCGCAGAGAAAATCAGTGTTTAACTCGTGGCTTTTGGTGTATTATTCCACCTATATGGGGGAAGAGATGTAAGAAACAGTTTCTGATGATAAAAGAGGTACATAATGGTATGATGATTCCTCTAGATAGTCAGTATCCTGCAGGAAGAAATGAGTTCATCCGAGACTTAGTTGACTCTGGTGTTATCATTTCGACTACTTAGAGGGTTTAATTGTCAACATCCGAGACTTAGCTAACCTTGGGTGTTACAAGAAATATCATCATTATACTGAAGGAAGGAATGCGCACGTTCGGGACTTAATTGACTTTGACGCTACGATTTCGACTTCATGAATGGGATAGAGTGTGTACTTCGGGTTTCTAGGCTTCATACAATGAGACTGGTTGCATCTCTTCATCTACATGGGGGAAGAGATACCTTGATACTTTTGGTATGCATTACTTGAGCTTCCAGTGGGAAGAAATGTGAGAAGAATTATTCAAGCGTGAGAAGATATGTTGCTGATCTAGTTAATGTTTCCCCAAACAGTTAATCACTAAGCTTATTATCAAAGGAGCAATATTTGATGTGGTTTGCTACTAATTCCGTTGTGCACTTAATTATTCTAAGCTTGAAAGAAAGCTTTGAAACTGCTCAAGAGAGGATTGCTTGTTTGGGGGGAAGCTATTAAAGCTTCATAATGAAGAATATGTGGCATGAATTAGGGGGAAGCTAATTCAGAAGCTTCTCCTTAACCAGAAGTGTATGGGTTACTTAGTTCGTGCCTATTACAGTATTTCTCCTACAAGGTACTATAAAGATGATTCATGGTGGAGTGCAGACTTGAAGTCAAATGAAAAGCAGATTCTAGAAAACTTCAACATGACCAAAAGTGCGGGAAAATGAAGTTTTCAAGACATGCAGCTAATTCAGAAACTTCGAGATGACAAGAAGTGTATGAAGAAAGTTGAGCCTTTAAGACAATGGCCACAGAAGACATCATCAACATTGGAAGCTTCGTGGAAGCTCTTGTTCTTAATCATTATGTACTTGTTAGGAAAATATTTTAAGTAATTCCGTATATCGTCCCATGGGGGAAGATTGTTAGGATTTCATTTTATGTGACGACATTACGGAATTACCATAGTTTATCATAGTCACATACGCAGGGACTAGAGTAGGCAAGATTGCATAGTTTAGTAGTGTATGGACTATATATACCCCTCCAAGGCTTCCATGGAGGGGTGAGACTTGTAATTCATTCCATTTGATTTTATTAAAAACACACTTTTACATTCTCTCCCTCTATTCTCTCTCTCTACAAACATGGCTATATTTACTTGGTTTGATTCACCAAGACCACCGGATTCAACGATTCTTTGTTTCCGTCAGTATTTCCTCCAAATGTCATCCAAGTGCTAAAAATACCAAAAGAAACGATTAAGCACGTATTTTAATGATATTTGTATGATTTGGGGGGGGGGTTAAATGACCCTAAAAATATGTATAAAATGACACCTCATTAAATACCCCTACACATGGGATTTGCTTGTCCTCAAGCAAATGGGCTTTTCTACCTAGACAATAGCAATATCGGGGGCATTTAACTTACTCTTTTAGGCACGTACGTATTTTTTCTATTTTAATTTTCTGTTTATAGTCAAAGTCAACTTATATACCTAACAATATATGGTAATATATTGTTGTTGTTATTACCATTGTTTCATAATTGTTTATGAAATTGTCTGATGATGGTGGCAATGTAATTGTTCCAGATATGTAATGGGCATTAGGGAAGCAGAAATCTTCTCCGAAAGGCAAAAACGAGAGCTTCATGCTTTGAAAGCAGCAAATGTACACGCAATTTTAGAAACCGAGCATTTGGTTGATGAGGTAAACCACTCTACTATACACCAATATGAATTCATTCCATTTTTAAATTTATACCAAACATTCGGTTCTGCAGGTGTTGCAAGGGCTGAAGCCAGCTAATATATGTACTGAAGCTATGGATGAATGGTTGGCACTCTTTAATGTTAAGCACAGGCATATGAGAGAAGACATAGAAGTTGTATGTCTCTATCTTTTCTACCTCAAGCTTCCTTTTATACAGTGATCTTATAAAACATATAAAATTACCATCACAGATAGAAACATGAAACAACAAGCTGGAAATGCAGTCAATAAATTATAAATCTTTAGTTACTGAACTAGAAAAGCTTCTTGCAAGATTGCATATCCCTCTAGAGGTTCAGCATGTTTAGCAAGTGGCACATTTGATGAGTCACACATGAATAATTATATAGAAGCATGTGATTAGATAAGAGATTCTTTGCGCGGTTTTGATTTTGCTTTGGATCCAAGATTTGCAAAAAACTAGAGTTGTACGTTTTTTTATTTTACATTCTTTTTTGTGTCATAATGTTTTTGTATACTGATATATGCATCTGAGTCGTAGGTCAAGGAAAAGAGGGCGGAATTTGACGTTTGTACGAATGGCTTGTGAGTTTTTAAGAGACCATTTCGTTAAATTGGTGGATTCTATGATGAGCGATAAAAGAAACTTCTCACATGTTTGATAATTGGGGTGTCTTTTAAGTGGGACTATTTCCATAAAATGTCAGCGAACTTTTTAAGTTATGCAGTTTTATAAACATTGTCTTTCTTATGTACACCCAATTCATTATTAGATGACATCGTGTCCCGTTTAGGTCATTTTGTAACCAAAATACCCTTAAAGTATTTTTTTTTAAATTGAATGATATTAAAATTTGTGTCTACAAATGTTTTTGAATTGGAATATGAGGTTAAACTTTGTATTAAAATGTTAAGATTACAGATGGGACTCAAAACCATGTTATAATGACTCAGATGTACAAAAAGATTACGATGACATGATGACTGAAAAAGTACGGTAGTATTCATTACGAAAAACCATTTTAATTCCTGCACTGTAAAGACTTTAGTACTATAAACCAGAATTTTTTACTAATGTTTGATATTTTGTAGTGTGGGCAACTAAAGAAACCTGGTCATGCCGATCTGCACAATAAATATAGGATTTACGCTCCCCCGCTGCAGTAAATGAAGGTTAAGTACATGCAAACTTCGACAAATAGTAATAATCTTTTGTTTACCAGATTTATATATTTTAGATTCTGAATATCATATTTTCTCTCATGCACTTTCAGTTTCTCTCATGCAAAGATTTTTCTAAAACATATGAAAAACTTTTACAAGAAAAACGCGCTCTAGAAAAAGAACATTCAAAACTCTTTAGCAAAGTCAATGAACTCGAACTAGAAATAAAGAATCTTGCTAGATCTAAAAAGGTGATTAAAACTTGTTGAAAGTGTGTTGAACTCACACAAAAGGTTGTCTCTTTAAAAAGCAATGTTTCTAAGCTTCAAGACAAAGAATTGAATTTTTCAAAATTCAAAAAAAGTAGCATTGTTTTAGATGATATGTTGAGTCGTCAAAAAATGTCCCAAGATAAGGAAGGTCTTGGATTTTCTAAGAATGATAAAACCACTTTCGTATGTCCAAACAAACCAATGGTTTTTGTAAAAGAAAGTCAAAAGGAAAATTCCTCAAATAGCTTTGTTAAATCCATTGCTCCTCAAACTCACTTTGCAAACACTCAAGGTTCACAAACACCCATTACAAGAGTGGAAACAAGACATAAATCGGGCTCACATAATGGACTCGGATATACACAACCTCGAGTTGACCCTAGACCTCTTTTACCCACACCAAATATGAGACCTCCAAACTCATATAATCAAAGACCTTCTTTTCAAGATAACCACTCTTCGGAAAGAAGAAAATTTTAAAATAACCAAAGCTCTTCGCATCATCAACATAGCACCTTCTAAAGGAGAGAGAAAACTCTTACCTAAATCTTAGGCTAAAAACACCTCGAAGCGTTGGACCAAACTTTCAAAACCTTCATGATTTTCAAAATAATCCTTGGTCTGCGTTCTCGAGGTACGACCTACATAAATTATTTGCTTTGCTTCAAGACCCAAGAATGGTTAACTTGGGCACCATACTTGCTAACCACAACGGACCCAAGAAACAATGGGTACCACGACCTTGAATTCATATTTGCTTGTAGGTGTGTCTTAAATGCGATCTACTACCGGACGATTGGATTGTGGATAGTGGTTGCACTAAGCACATGACCGAGAATAGAAGATTGCTTACTTCGTACAAAGTGTATGATGGTGGAAATGTCGTATTTAGGAGCAACCTAAAGTGCAAGGTCGTTGATGGAGGTAATATTACTTATGACTCCATTACAATTACCAATGTTGAGCATGTTAGTGGTCTAGCTTTTAACTTGATTAGCGTAGGTCAATTATGTAATGATGATTGAGTAGTTAGATTTACTAAAGTAGATTGTACTATTTGTAAAAATGGTAAAATGCTAGCTAAAGGACATGGGAGAAATGGTCTATACACTTGCAAATTGGGAGATAACTCCAAACAACAAAATTGTCTTGCATCCGTGGTGGATAACTCAACGCTTTGGCATAGGAGGTTAGGTCACGCTAATATGTGGTTAGTTTAAAACTTAGCTTCCAACAAGCTAGTAAGAAACCTACCTAGGTTGAGTTTTGAAAGATACTTTTGTGATACGTGTAGTCTAGGAGTCAAGGTAATGCAAAAAATAGGTCTAGGAATGAAGTGTCAACTAGTAGGGTTTTAGAGTTGTTAAACTTAGATTTATTTAGTCTATCTCAAATTCAAAGTTACAGAGGAAACTTCTATACTTTAATGATTGTAGATGATCACTCAAACTACACTTGGGTTATGTTTGTAGAGTCTAAGGATGATGTCTTAGATAAGTTCAAAATATTGTGTAAAAGACTTAAAAACCTACATGATTGTTCTATTACTTCAATTGTAACAAATCATAGTAGTATATTTGAAAAATTAAAATTTGGGAGCTTTTGTGAACAACATGGAATGTCTTATAACTTGTAGGGCCCTTTCATCTCTCAATCGAGTGAGATTGTTGAAAGAACACATCGCAAGTTAAGAAAGATGAGTCGTGCTATGTTAGACGAGCAATCCGTTCCACAAAATTTTTGGTGTCATGCAATAGATACGGCAACATACATCTTTAATAGGTTTATATTAGAAAATTTATTAATAAAACACCCTACAAAATCCTTAGAAATATGAAGCCGTCATTAGAGTACTTTAGGGTCTTTGGTTGTAAAGTATTTATACTTAACATTAGAGTACATCTCACCAAGTTTGACCCAAAGTCGTACGAATGTGTGTTTCTAGGATACTCTCAAACTAGTAAAGCATACACAGTGCTTAATAAGGAAACAATGAGAATTAAGGAATCTCTCAATGTTTCCTTTGATGAGAGTTTGCCCGAACCTAAGTCATCTCATTCGATACAAGATGATAGGATCATTGAACCCATAGTTCAAAATCCGATTAGGTCTCCGTCATTAGAAGCTAATGCCTCGGAGTCGGGTTATCCTAAGAGTCTAAAAGAAGCTAAAGGTTACCCAATAAAACAAGTAACTGGTGAGTTAAATGAGAGGACACTTAGATCTAAGACAAAACAAGCTTACGATTTTCGCATGACATTTTCCAAAGTCCAAATTGCACGAGTCTAGTTGAGGTTGTTCATGGTTGACATGTACCATAGGATATTGCTTTGAGTGAGCAAGGGGTCAAATATAAGGATAGAAGTCTAGAGGTCGTTTGCATACCCTATTAGAGATAATTGTGCTCTTAGAGCTTATGTGCTTATGTGCTATGTGCTAAGACTTATGTGAAAGGCATAGAAGTTAAGCAACATTGTTGTTTTAACGAGATAATGGATAGATGTCAATACATTATTCAAACTATGGTTGATATATCTCGGATTCTACATGTCAAACTTATGTGCTATAAATAAGAAATTTGATCTACATCTTGTCAATTTTGTGGTAATCATCGCCTCGCGTATTTAAATATGTGAAATCGACTTATTCGCAACATTTCATGCTCCATCTCCCATGATAGACATGAAAGATTAAATAGACAAATTCATTGACAAAATCACTTTGGATCACAACTCACCCTTGTGTTGAAAATATTGCATTTGTGTTAACCTGTTTATTTTTAAGTGATTGCATGCATAATTGAAGGGACTAGCCTATATAACTTAATCATCCCTTCTCAACCAAATCCAAATTGAATCTCAACTAAACATATCAAATCATCAAAGCTAAATTGTCTTCCCAATAAAGTGCCTTCTTTATAAAAAGCATAACTACCTCAAACTTTAGGGAATTAAAGGTACCAAACCTTATTATCCAAGAGTCATTAACCAATCTAAAATTTCATACCTAACTCCTGTAACACCCCCAAATCTGGGTAGCAGCGGAATGTTGAATATCCGAGGGCGTTACTTCATAGATCAATAGCACAAGATATGAGAACGACCACTAACGTGTCGTTCCGGCAGTTTACCGGGAAGTTAACCAGCGTAAATCTAAAAACGTCATCGGACGCATTTCGACTTTGGATTTTGATAAGTTTAGATATTATATGAGTTATTTTATCTTTTCTAAGTGTTTCATAGTTTACGATCACTCTCGGTATTTATTTTTACGCTTTAACATTTAAATTGCATTTTTCGCGTTTTTGACCTAATGGAACCCCGAAAACTCGAAATCTTTTCGTGTAAACTTTAGATATCGTCCAACTCATGTTCTTAAGCCAAAAATTTCATTCACATCCTCAACTACCCTCAAACCACAAATAATACATATATGCATACTCAAAATTAATTAAATGGCATCTTATTTTGAAAATTTCACCCATGTGTGCATGTAAGATGAGAAAGTGATATGTTTGTTTTGTACTTCACTAGAAGTCATTTTTCTTACACTTCACATGTTGACCATAGACCACCATTCCACTAACTAGCCATTTAAGCTCAACTTAGAGCCAAAGGCAAAGTTTTTGTTCTTTTCCTCCCCCCCCCCCCCTTTGCTCTAATCCGGACGAACCAACAAGGACCAAAATAAATTGGCTCAAGCCACTTGACTTAAGCCAAGACTCACCCAAAACCCTAGTTTTCCCCCTATTTAAACCAAGTGATAAAGGATTTAGGTCATTTGTTCTCTTGCAAGCCTCACAAAAATTTCTTTTCCCTTCTCTTTTCTCTCCTAGCTCACGACACACACAAACACAATCCATACTTTTGATTTTTACCAAGATTCACACATTTCATACTTTATTTTTTCAAGATCTAAGGTGTTTCCAAGAAGGTTTCCTTTTGATTCCAAGTATTTTCAAGGGTTTACAAATTAGGGTTTGGTTATTATTTAGGGTTTTTCAAGATCTAGTGATTTTGGGTATAGATCTTGTGTTATTGCTTCTTGTTCTTCATTTTTGTAAGTACCTTGAATATTTCTTGAGATTTACTTATATTCTTCTTATATGTTCAAGATCCATACATCCATATGTTATGTTTTAATTTTTGAAAGATTATAAAACAAGATTTTATAAATAATGATGTTACCTTGTTTTCACTAGTTAAATATTATGTTCTTGGTGAGATGAGAGTTGAATGAGAGTTGCAACAATAGAAATGAAGGGATTAGGTTAGTCTTAGGTGTGGTTTTGTTGTGGATTAGTTGTGAATGGAGATTAGGCTAGATTAGACACTATTGTGAAGTTTGGGTGGATTTTGGTTGCGTTTTTGACAAAAAGTGCTTGCTGTCCCAAATTTGTTTTGAGGTTTTGGTCGACCTAAAAATGTTTTCATTAGGCGTAAAAGTAGTTTTTGGAGAGCTCGTTTCGAATAGATAGTTTTTCATATATCGCACATTAAAATTGGATTTAAAACGACCAAGTTATAGCCAAATGAAACTTGAAATATTTTTCGACAAAACCGAATGAATAGTGTGCTGATGTGAATAGTAAAATGAGTTTTCGGACACTTTCGTATATTTTTGGACTTTCTAAACACTAGTGAAACATATAGTAACACATACCTATTGATTAGTATCATTTAAAGACGTCGTTAACATATTTTGGGAAAAGCGTTAAAGTTACTAAAAATAGTAAGTTTGATAAAAATTTGGCGAATCGGACATAGAAGTTAAGCGATTAAGGCTCGTTAGTGCGTTTTGAAAATATGGAAACTTAATAAATATAGGGGACGATATTAACGTCCTAAAACTAAAAACTTTCCTAAAATAGAAACTTACTAAAAATAGTAATTTTTGGTTAAACGCCGAAACTTAACTAAAAACTATATGATTTTATTTCGTCGTGATTTGATAATCAAAACAAAGCAAACACACATGGATGTCTTTTGGTGATGAACATATTGTACAATTCTTGGCATATTTTCCGTGTTTCTAAGACGCATTATTATTCTAGGTCGCGGCTAGATTTATATATCATCTTTTACTTGCGTTATTTATCATTTACTCATCTTGCTAAGGTGACTTCATAGCCCCATGTTTTACTATTTTTACTTTACTATTTTGGGGTGAGAAACATTGCTTGTTTTTAAACTATGGACACAATTACTTTACGTTTCCTATTCTTGGATTACGTGGTTGCTTAAAGTAGCGAATTAGACCTATGCCGAATTATCATGAACGTCAATTGCTTAACCGACCGTACTGGTTAAGTAAGACGATGTTGTAAATAGATCTATTGGGAGTAATTATCCCTATCCGGGTAAGTAGCGCTTACTAGTTTCGGAGGTCCGAACAAACGGATATATACCATGTCGGAATGTCAATAGGTGATCCTGGTCAGATACCTTTAGGGCGCGGAATACTATTTGGCATATAAAATGCTTCCTTTTAAATTGAGCTTCGGTGTCATGAGCTTAGTGCAAACGTAAATGCTTTTTTATGAGAAGTTGTATCTCCTTAACTGCCACGTGCGCTACTGTGAACTTGTTGGTCCACCTTTAATATTTAAATTTAAACCTACGATTTCACTCAATTATGTTGATCGTTAAGAATGTGTTTTTCTCAGGTGCTTAGCTATGGATGTCTTTGCTTGCTTGTTGGTGTTGCCTTGCATTGGACCGATTTCAAAAGCTATTATTATCTATGTTAACATCGTTGTCAAACTTTAAAACCTTTTATTCGCTTCCGCATATTATCGTTGGGCCTATGTAAAACTTTAACTATTTTAATCAATGCAACGATGTTGGATTTTAAACGTACCCTTAGAGGTCGTTCTTTGTATCTTGTGTGATGTGTATTATGACGTCACGCCCCCGGACACGTGTTTTCGACTAGGCCCCGTTTGGGGGTGTGACAGATTGGTATCCAGAGCCAAGGTTATAGAGAACCAGGTAGTATATCTAGGTCTGGGCTATAACCAGTAATAGCCGTTAATTATATATATTATTTATATATTTTGTATTTATATATATATATATATATATATATATATATAAGTACTGATTATATATATCATATTGCCATAATTACTTTATTCATCATTTTGCCATATCATATTTTTGCATCATGCTTATCTTCTTGACTTTGCTTGCACGTTGCATGGTTTCATATAAAGAGATTTATATAAACTTGTGCTTGTGCAGGTCATGGCTGCTCCTATTATTTCTATTTCGTCTAATTCGTCTGAGGAGAGCTTGGGCTCTCATGCCCCACGAGTGATTCTCTTTGGTGCTTTCTGCTATTTTCCATGTTATCCCTGATGTTTCCTATTGTTCAGCAGACCCTCTATTGTTACACGGAGGGGGGTCAGTTTTAGTCGTCTCACCTGCTTGGGAACTTAATTTAGTGGATTATTCATCTTCTTCTGATTCTAATCCATCAGAGGATTCTTTACCTCCCGCACCAGATTTGCCATTGGTTTCACCCTTTTTGTGTTTTGATGACTCGGAGGCGGACGGTGAGTCCGAGCCTGTGAGAGGACCCGTATCCTATCAAGATACTCTTTTTCCATTCATCTGAGTTTCCCCTTGCACCTGTTGTTGCCCCACCCAGTATTTGTCGACGGCCAGCGACTCTTATCCGACCCGGTGAGGCTATTCCCTTTGGTCGACCTTATCAGACCTACCTCAATGGGCCGCGTAAGATGTTATCTGCGAGGAAGAGAGTTAGACCCATTCCTGCTCGTAGACTTGCATGGAGACGTGTTTCTCTAGCATTCATCGGTTCGTCATTCTTCAAAACTGACTCATCTTTTCTAGTTTCACCTTCAGATCCAATCTTTATCCGGACATACACACCAGACACCATAGATGCATGTTCATATCACACAGAGATTTGTTCATAGATCACGTGACTAGGACTCTCACGACGTAGTGAGGCTTTTAGACGTTGGAGGTCTGCACCATTGTCTACCCCTTACCCACCGACTACATCAGATTCATCCTTAGGTTCATCTTCTAAGAGGTCATTGGATTCATCTTCACTTTCTTCTAGGCCATCTCACAAGAGATGTAGGTCCCCTACTGCTTCGGTACCATCACCTACTCGTGTTTCGAGGTCGATAGCCCCTACTCCTGCTGATCTTTTACCACATCGTAAGAGTTTTAGAGATTCATACTCACCAGAGGATAGCGGAGAAGAGCATATGGAGGTGGATACTACTGATGCAGAGGCTGTTGTAGATGTAGGTATTAGTAAGGGAGTTGTAGCTTACCTTGAGGATGGTGTAGGTATGGGATTTGAGATTACTGCTAGTTATGTTAGGGAGGATGATGAGGAGTTTGAGGCAGAGGCTAGTGCGGCAGACACGAGAGAGATCGTTGTAGATCCATTGGCTATTGGTGATAGTTTTGAGTTTTCTAGAGGAGGTATTCCTGATCTTAAGGATACTATTTATGATATAGTTCACTACATGTCAGAGGTTCGTCTTGATAGGACTACTGAGATTGATACCACTCAGAGACAGTTGGAGGCTAGTTAGTTAGTGGCTAGTGGAGAGAGAGCTAGTTTAGTTCAGAGGATTGGGAGTTTAAGACTGGAGTACCTAAAGGTTTGAGCCATGTTGAGTATAGAGAGAGATCGGATTGACAGTCTTCGTTGGCACATGGCACTTTCACAGGAGGAGTTTCGTCAGGTTCGTAGGGATCGTGATGATACTCGGAGGAGACTTAGGAGGTTGGAGTCGTATGTTGAGAGACATTTGGGTTTTCGCCCTTAGACTAGTAGTACCATGATCATGTAGGACATTAGACTGATGGTTAGGTCTAGATGTTGGCAGTAGAAATAATCGTAAATCATGTACCTATTTTGGATTGGTTGTAACCGAATTATGCTTTTATTCGTAAAATGAAAAGCTTGTTTTGATTCTCTCGCGTATTCATCTATATTGTTATTTACTTGTTCTGGCAAAACATGTTCTATTGTATTTTCCTATATAAACCTTATTTACCATTTATAATGGAGTTATCTCGTATCGAATCTATCGTGCGATATGTCTTGTGACATAAAAACAATGATCTATCTCTCGTCGGTATTGACCCTGAAGCAAATCGAAGTAACTCAATTAACCATACGTGTGGAAGAAGCGTTGGCTGCTCATGAGGCGACCCGTGCCGCCAATGCTCTCGAGGCTGAGAATCAAAGCCAGAACGGCAGTGACGGCGATAATGGAAATGGCGGTAATGGAAATGGTGAGAATGGAAATGGTGGAAATGGAAATCCAAACGAGAATGGTAGAGGTGATAGACCTGTTGCTAGAGAATGCACATATCGGACTATGAAGTGTCAACCCGCAACTTTAAGGGGATCGGAAGGGAGTTGTCGGGTGGATAAGGTGGTTTGAGAAGATGAAACAGATGTTCCATATCAGCAATTGTCCAGAGAAATATCAAGTCAAGTATGCTACTTGCACATTGTTAAACAGTGCACTAACTTGGTGAAACTTACATAAAAGGACTATTAGGACTAAGGCTGCATTCGCTATGTCATGAAGAGAGCTCATGAAGCTAATGACTGAAGTGTACTGCCCAAGAAATGAGATTCAAAAGATGGAATCTGAGCTGTGGAATCTGACCGTGAAGAACAATGACTTGGCTGCTTATACTTAGAGATTTCTAAAGTTGGACTATGATGTGTACCACGTTGGAACTAGAGGAGGAAAGATCGGGCTTAGAAATTCATTAGAGGACTCCCCGCTAACATTACAAAGGATGGAATGTAATTGTAGTTGAAAAACCCCCCTACAAGACTGCAAGATGCCGATTCGAATTGCTAACAACTTAATGGACCAAAAGTTGAAGGGATATGCTGTGAAAAATGCTAAGAACAAAAGGAGATTGGAGGTCAATCAGAGAAAAAACCATTCAAAAGGCTAAATGTTAGAGGTCAAAATGTGGCGAGAGCTTATACGGCTGGCAACAATGAGAGAAAACCATATAATGGACCGTTGCCTCTCTGTTAACTAGTGTCAGCTTCATCATGAAGGGCCTATGAACTGTGGAGATGTGGGAAGTGCAACAAGGTTGGGCGTTTGACCCGGGATTGTAAGGTCACAAGTTCCACTACTTTCTCAAAGAGGTCAAATAGTGAATCATAGAGTTTTTACTTGTTTCGAGTGTGGAAGGCAAGGACACTTTAGGAGTAATTGCCAAAGATGAAACATCAAAACCATGGAAATATGCTGGAAAACAAGTATGGATTGGTGAAAGCAAGATGGAAAGCATATTGGTGCAGGGTGGAGAGAAAGCTAACCCAATTCATTGTCATCAAGGTACGTTTTCTTCTCAATATCCATTATGCTTACTATGATATTTGATTCGGGTGCCGATAGAATGTTTCGTGTCGCTACATTTGTTACACTTGCATGATATAACCCCGATACCTTAGAGGTTGCTATGCGGTAGATTAGGCTAACGGGGAATTTCTGAGACTATATACCATACTTAGTGGTTATACGCTAGGATTGTTAGGTCACCCAATTCAATCTTAACCTAATGCTAGTAGAACTGGTAGTTTTGACGTCATTCATCGGATGGATTGGGTTAGCGAACCATCATGCGGTAATCGTTTGTGACGAAAAGATTGTGCGAATTCCTTTTGGAGACGAAGTTTTGATTGTTCAAGGTGATAGAGACGGCAAAGGAGAGAAGTCAAAGTTGAGCATTATATCGTGTAACTATGACTCGGAAATTATATTAGAGAGGTTGCCCAATTTTTATGGCAAAAGTGACGTAGAAGGAATTCGAGAATGAGTCAGATGAGAAGCGGACTTGTGACGTGCCGACCCGTAGGACTTTCCGGAGGTTTTTCCAGAAGACTTGCCTGGATTACCGCCTACGCGACAAAGTTGAATTTCAAATCGACTTGGTCCCTTGTGCCGCACCTGTGGCGCGAGCTCCGTATAGGGTTATGCATGTCATAACTTGCTAGAATTGTCAAACTCGTACAAGAACTTTCTGAAAAGGGATTATAAGACCGAGTTCCTCACCCTGGGGAGCCCCGGTCTTGTTTGTAAAAAAAAGATGGATCTTTTCGGATGTGTATCGATTACCGTGAGCTGAACAAGCTGACTGTGAAGAATCGATATCCACTTTCGAGAATCGACGACCTGTTTGATCAGTTGCAAGGATCAAGAGTCTACTCTAAGATCGACCTGAGATCTGGTTATCACCAACTCAGAGTTCGAGAGGAAGACATTCCAAAGACAGCGTTTAGGACACGCTACGGTCACTATGAGTTTCAAGTGATGTCGTTTGGACTGACCAACGCACCAGCGGTATTCATGGATCTGATGAATCGGGTGTGCAAACCGTACATAGATAAATTCGTGATTGTTTTCATTGATGACATCTTGATCTACTCCAAGAGCGTAGAAGAGCACATTGAACACCTTAAGTTAATCCTGGAGTTGCTTAAGAAGGAGGAATTATACGCCAAGTTTTCGAAGTGTGAATTTTGGCTGTCGAAGGTATAATTTTTTGGTCACGTGATTGATAGTGATAGTATCCTTGAATGGTTTCTCCTTTGATTTGACGGAAGTGTTCAAATTCATCGTATAACTGAGATTCCCTGTCATCCTTTGTTAACTCAGAACCTTCCAGAATCATCTTCACGTTTTCCCAAATGTCTTTGGCGTCAGTATAGTGATTGATGAGTGAGTAGATGTCCTTTGGTATACCTTGAAGTAGGATATTGGTTGCACGAATGTCAGCTTTATACCTTTCCTTTTCTTCAGCTGAAAGGTCGTTAAGGACTCTAGCACGTACTGGACCTTGTTGAACTGCACCCTCAGTTCCTCCAGCAATAACATCTGAGACCGTTCCCATATGAAATGGTCCTTCATTAATGGACTTCATAATATTCTCTCCATTATCCTTTCCTAGACAGTACAGACGTATACGTTGTTGCCAAGATTCAAAGTCTGTTCTATCAAGCATTGGTGGGCGTGTATCAGAACCGGCACACTGGATGTCTTCTTGCATACTAGACATCTTGTATTATTATGATATGATATGTTTTGATCGATCAATGATTAGTGAGGGTACGTTAAAAGTGGTGAGGTTAACGTATTCGTTTCTTGTTTTCGTGATATTAAGTCCCAAGTTTGAAATATTTCAAATTTCTAAGACAGAAGCTCAACTCGCCGCCAGAGGCTACCAAACCGCTGCAAAGAAATAAGGCAACTCGCTGGTGGAATTTTAAGGCAACTCGCCGAACACAACTCGCTGCCAAGCAACCCGCCGCGAAGAAGGAATACAAACCGCCGTCTATATTTTAATCAAACCGCCGTTGAGTTTTCAAACCGCCAGAGTTTCCTTTAGATATTTGCTATTAAAATATTCAACCCGCTGATAACCTGTTCAAACCGCTGGTAAGCAACTCGCTGCTTAGTATAAAGCAACTCGCTTCTTGAGCAACTCGCCACCTAAGCAACCCGCCGTGTGTCAGAGGGTTGGTAACCTACTTAATAAAATATTATATTTTAGCAAACCGCCGTGAAGAAATTCTGGCAACCCTCCACGAAGAACAACGACTTTTTTCACACAAAATCACTTATAAATCACCCTTTTGAACGATTTCGCTTGATTTCTTTTGCACAACACAATACCATAAGGCAATAGCAACTAGAAACACCCAAACTTTATCAATACAAACATCAAAAATTCGGAGATCTTCAAAAACGAGCTAGGAGCCTTCAAAGGTACACTTTTCGATCTAAAACAAGCAAGAAATCGCACATACACACGATCTAATCATCCCATGAGCTCTGATACCAATTGTGGTATATCTTATATCATAACACGTGGTCGATTCTTGGATTTGGCTAGTTTCTAGAGAGAGAAACACTAGAGAGAGAAATAGTGTTTCTATGAAAAGAAAAGAAATGACTAGCTTGCCTCTTCCAAAGTTGGAAGAGGCTTATATAGTACTTACAATATACCGGGTATTAGTACCCGACTTAAACCGAAAATCGTACTATTAACTATTAAACTACGAGCTATAATAAACAGTAAAATACACGGGGTGACCGAGTCTTTTTCTAATATCTAACACCTTTCCGCAGGGTCAGCAGTTTGATAAACTACAATTAAAAGCCCATATCCTGCAAATAACATTCAAATAATCACGGTTTTTATAATATTTTTTAAAAAGTACACTACTAAAGGAAATAACACCCTCCCAGTTCGTCATGGATGCTCAAATGCCGGATAAGTATTTTCGTCAAAAGGTATTAATACGGGCGCAAACCACAAGCATAAGAAGCACTCCGGTTACCCGGCGGAAAGGAAGCCTTATGGCTTTCAAGAAGTTTAAACGGTTGGCTCTTGACGATAGCAGTTAAGATGGGCGCCGAATCCTTAATCTCGACACTCCCGTATATAATGTACACCCCCAAATCTTTGTTGCATCAGATAGAGTATATCCGAGGACGTTTATTCATAGTTCATTAGCACAAGTTATGGAACCGACCACTAAATGTGTCGTTTGAAAAAAGATACATTGGATTAACAAAATACTTGTCTGTTACATAAGCTCATGGCTTCAAATTGTTCAACAGTATAAATAAAGATTTCGGTTTATAACAATTGTCCCCAAAATGTAATAAGACCCCAAATATTTGATATGACTCTTCAAATTTTTGGACTTCAAATGTTTCACGGCACCTCGAGCCTTATTGACCTGAGAAAACATGTTAAAACGGTTAACTTAAAGTTGTGTTGAATTCATAGGTTTTATGTAAATCAATAGTAGGACCGCAAGATTTTCAATGTATCTTGGGATTAAGCAACATAGGCCAAACATGCAAATAATTTGCCAATAATGCCGTGATAACAGGATTGATGTTATCAAACCCAAATCATTCCCAATCCGACTCGGTATACGTTTGTTGTCCGGGCAACCGGACAGTGGCGATACTCCCTTAAACCGGGGGATGTCAATCCTAAATAGATCTATTCTAACATTCGCGCTTCACAATTCAGTAATATTGATCAGTTCTGGATAATGGGCTCAGTGGGTTTATAGCACTTAGGCAAAACGTATATCATAATATAAAATGTACACTGGCGTCCATTTGTAAATCAAAGCATGTTCTTAACCTAAAGATTAGTAAACTTCATTTAAATAATTGTAAAACATGAGGCTATGAAACTCACTTAGTAAAAGTCTCTGGAATTGATAATTATATATCCAAGTATGAAATCACCACCTCTGATAACTAGTAAATACGGCCAGTCTTAGTCTACAAGTTTAGACTAACGACTCAAGGTTTTTATATTATACTTACATAATAATTTGTTAGTTTATATATTATACTGTTATCACTTGTGTGGTGGTGCACATATTTTACGTTTTTGAAATTACTTGATGGCTCTTGGGAATGTATTCGACTTCATACGCTCCAGTATATGGTATATACCGTTTAACTAATTATTATATTTATCAAATCATCGGTAGGTTTACTTGTATATCCATCCGAATATAATTCGTTCCTGTTCGCTATTTATAAAATCACCTATTGTTTATTAAATCCCTTAGGTTTTTCATTAAATTACAAAACGGCCCTAGTTTAAATTAAATTATTACTATTTATATTTTTAAAACATAAGTTTCAAAGTTTACACATTTAGTCCTCCAACTTCCCAATAATTATACCTTTAGTACTTTTGTCCTCAAACAGTCCTTTAAGTTTCCAGAGTTGTCAAAACAGCCCCTAGAATTGTAGGAAACAGTTTTCGACAGTTTTGACCCCTCTAGTTTGTAATTTACACTTTTAGTCCCTTATTTTTGCAAAAATCGCATTTTAAGTCCATTTAAGTTCTAACAAGTGGCAAAAAAAAATAAAAAGTTTATTATGCTTCAATAGAAAAGCCAACTGTTTTGGCTTATAAATTTAAGCTTGGATGAGCTTATTATAGCTTTATTGGGCTTAATTGGGCGTTAAGGGCCCATAAAGCTATTTAATGGTTCCTATTAAGATTTTAAAGGTACAAAAGCAATTGTATAATTTATTTAAGGCTACACCATAATCAGTTTGGCTTATTAATAATTCGGATGTGCTTATTTTGAGTTTTATTGGGCTACGTCCTGGCCCCAAACCAACTTTACCAAATGTTAGCAAAAAGTCCATTAGGGTTTCCCTATTGATTTCAACTTATTTTCCATATTCAATAAGCTCATTTGAGTATGTTTAAGCTGTTCTTAAATGTGGGCTCTATTCACTAAGTGTTGTTAGAAGCTCGCTACTTGGGACTTATTGGGCTCTATAGGAACCACGATAGTGTTCTAAACGTTTGCCTTGGTCCATTAGGTCCATTAGTTATTCCTTATGTCCATTGAGAACCATCAAATCTGTATAGTTGCCAATAAGCTGTTTAAGCTTATTGTGAGCTTATTGGCTCGCGTTGGACTCGCAAATGGGCTAACAAGTCCATTATGGGTTCGGCTAGGTTCTCTAATTAGTATTAGGTGTATATGTTTCAAAACTAGTTTGTGATGACTATCAATATGCTCATAGAGCTATAATTAGTTTATGTGGCTCCCCGGGTGGGGACTTATTCCGGGCTCCCGTCTTGGCTTTGAAAGGGACTAAAGGCCCCAATAGGAGTTTTTTGAGCCATTGTATATCATATATAAGTTCACTAGATTTCTAGGTCAATCAATAAGCTCGAATGAGCTTATTATTACGCCGTGGCTCCACTGTTGAGCCGGTTGGGCCCGGGCCGTGTATACTTCAGTATTTTACAAGCCCATCATGGCCCATTGCTTCTCCTAGCAACTTACATAATTATTCGAAAGGCACTCTAGTGGCAAAAAGGCAATAAATGTCGTGTATTTAGCTTATTTACAGTCGTATCTTACATGCAGTGTTTACAATGTCACGTACGTATTACCAAGCCATCGTGTATGGTTCACAAGAAAGTTACGTGTTGTTTTCATAAATTCGCTTTTCTGTATAAGGTTTATAACGTTATACATCGAGATCCAAGTTTTTTATATAAACAAAATGTTTTTTTAAAAGCTTTGCTTGTTAATAATCACATAGTTACGCGTTTTTCCATTGCAACACTTTCACCCACGCAAGTAGTTCATACGTAATGGTATTGCGTATACTAGCACGTTTCTTATTTAACATGCGTGAAATTACTCTAGTGCATCATATATATCCATACGCGACATATAATCTAGATAACAAGGAAAAAACATGTTTTAATACTATTGCCATAGGTTCGGAATGTGATTACAAGTGGTCCTAGAGTTTGTTCTCGAGCGCCTAGTGTGCGAAATGAAGCTACCTACGGTATGTGGACACGACCAAAATAATATAGCTCTTGGTTCGAGAAATAGACGTGTAGTAAGCTAACCCTTTGCTCGTATACTCCCTTGTGCACTCCTTGTATAAACCCTAGCGTGTGTTGTGGGTTCGAACGTGGCAAATTGGTGTGTATGTTTGCGGTTTAAGGTCCGATGCCAAGAGTGTGTATATGTTTAAGTGTTTGTGTTTTGTAAGAGTGTAAAATGGTGAATATGTGTGTGTATTTATAGGCATATACTTAGTTATATCTCCTAGTCACACAAACTAAACCAAACCGGCTCTAACCCTAGTGGTTTTGAAGTTTTCTAGTTAACTACACATTGTTTTGTTAAACCACCCAAGTACTATTCTTAATTACACAATATTTGTACAAGATTGAGCTAGATTATGGAAATCTTATGGATTTGTGTGTGGTTTGATGTCTAGCCGAGTATCCAAGAGAGAAAGAGAGAACAAAGGGTTATTAACCATTGTGTATAAGTTAACTAGGGAGCATTTAGTACAAGGTTTAATTAGGCAAGTGATGTACATGTACTTAGGGATTAAAAGAATGATTTCTAGTTGTTTTTGGTACCCATATTCGGCTATAGTGGGTTTTACACAAGAATGGATTTAATTTTTGTGTTTAAGGTTTCAAAGTGGGTATTGGTTTGAGTCTAGGTAAGTCTAGGTATTTCCGAGGTGTGTCCGAATGTATTTTATTGCGAAACGTAAACCTTTTACGTGACCGATAAAAATAAAATACTCAAAGTTAATAATTATCTTCTTAATAATTATTTATTACTTGGTTGATGTAAACCTTAATTTATTTGATGACCGTTTACATTAAATGATTATTTCTAGTCTACGCGATTTAGCTCAAAGTAAAATTAAAAGTAAACGTGTATCGGACCAAATCAAATAGTGACGAATAATAGGAGTCGTAAAATGACCTGAAATTGAGAAATGTTACAACTCCTAACTCACCATGATAAAAGGATGTTAGATGTTAAAATTATCAATATCACTCTCAAGTGTTAAATACTCAACCTCTTAGAAAATATGGCCACTAGATACTTCATGAAGCATGTTAACAATGATAACTCAACCAGTGCTTATGAACCATTTGAAAATCGCAACTACCTTGAAGGTCGTCATTGTTACAAAAACTTTCTTTGTGTGACAAACTTGAAACAACCATTCACTACATCTAAATGTTTCTCACTTATCAACAACCTCCCTTTTTCAATCTTCCCTCGTCACATTCAAGAGTTCTATGCTAGATACTATTTTGACATACCCACACTAACTCTTCATTTCCGAATGTATGGCCATGGGTATGCTTGGGATCTAAAGAAATTGGGAAGAGTGTTAAATGTATCTTCAAAAGGAACCTTGTTTTTCACTAAATCAACCGACACCAAAGCCTTCATGAAACTCAAGAACTATTACCCAAACTCATTTGCATGTGACCCCCCAGTCAATAGCATAATGATTCAAAACACCATTATGAGACCCGAGTTCCATTATGAAAGCATCCCTTCAAAATCATGGGAGAAAAATCAACTTCACCCTTATTTAAAAGCATGGGCGGATGTATTGTTGTCAAATAAGTTTGTAGAGATTGAAGCTCAAGAAAGCTTGCCCATCATTGTTGGCTACATGCTTTACTGCATTAAGACCAATACTCCCTTCAACTTTGATTACTTCATAGCTAGAAGGTTGAGTGGCTTAGACTACAACAATGAGGCACTTCCGTATGCTAGGATCATGATAACACTCTTTAAATATCTTAAAAACAAACATCCTAATGATGCCTCCCGAATGATTGAAGTTGAAGAAGTGTCTCCCATGTCCTCCCTTTTCACCATGGAATCTCTTGAGCTCTAGAACGTTGTAGTCTAATAAAACATTGCTTGTAAGACTTATGTAATTGGTGAGTGTCATCAAAATATGCTTGAATGATATGACTTACGTGCTTGAAATTATTTTTTATTACCTCTATTGTGCTCAACAAAAAGTAATTAGAGTCATGAATAATTATACATATAAAATGTTAAAATATATGCAACAATGTACAAAGTCACATTTGTATCCATCCATGTTTCCAAGTCTCTAAATGGTAAGCTAACCCAAGTTGGACTTGCACATGTGTATATGTTTGTTGCTTGTGTTGTCCTGTGTTTGCTTGTTACTAGTTGTAGATAAGAACACCTTGTAGGTAATGCTCTTAACCCCTGGATCCCCGCCTTAGAACAAGGGGGAGCAACGATCTAGGGGGAGCATGTGCATTGATATCTACTTTCTCTTCTACAAAGATATAAACCTTCTAATAAAAGACCAAGATCCTGCCTTTTTGATTTGACAAAAGGGGGAGAAGGAAAGCAAAACAAGAAGATGCTTATTGATTGGGGGAGAAAGCTAGTATAACTAGCTACTCAATTAGGTGAAGACAATGTTCAAGCTTCACCAAATTAAAAGGCCAAGATCAAGACGCAAACTACATTAACGGCGGTCTTCATCTTCGCTATGTTTGTAATTTTATTTGCTTTCTGAAATTTTATTTGTCATCATCAAAAAGGGAGAGATTGTTGGTGCAACATTGACTAGGATCTCCTTTATGTTTTAACGATGACAAATAAACATACGCAAAACGTAAAATAACAAACGATTGCTAAAATCCGTAAAACTGGATATTTGCCCCTGGCGCGCTGGGCACGCGTCAGCACATGGCCAACGCGCCACTTGCGAATTCCGTTTTTACATATTTGATTTTGTTGGCTTTCCTCTTACCCGACACATGTGTAAACTTCAATAAATGTATGTACATGATATTTGAGCATTTGGGAACACTTCAAATGAGGTTTAGACTTAAAGAGGAGCAAAAACGAATCCTCTTATTTTTCAACAAAACGACAACTCAAATCTTTTATCAAACACCTTTAGCTAAGGCCGAAACTTTTTTTCTAACCCTAGTATGAACTTACTTTCAACATACCATCAAACGAAAATATTTATTTGGCCTTAATCCGGATTTATGTTGTTCCTAATCATGTAACGAGTTTTACTCCCTTATTGGTCAAACTAAGTCAAATGTCACTTTGCATAAACGCATCCTTTCCCGTTATGGGATATGATTTACTTGATATGCAAAGCACTTAGCTTGTTTGCATCAAGATGGTTAGTGATCAAATCCATTGTTTTTTTTTGTAAAGGGGAAAACAGCCCCGGTAAAATATATATAACAAAAAAACGTTAAGTACAATGGAATGTGGCTAAAGTATCACATTAACCTCAAGCTTAGCTTGAACTACCACTATAACATGTGTGACATGCCACACAAAGTAACACTAAGACAAAACATATTCTAGCAATCCTACAACCCATCCTTCCTATTCATAGTTTACCCTTTTACCAACAAATGATTATATCCTTTCAGACTCTAAACACTCATTTTTAAACTATCCCATAATCACATATGCCTACTCGTTTCTCCTTCTTATTGGTAGTGTGATTATAACCTAAATCAATCCTTTGATTTCACCCTAAACATCTTCACATTTATACTTCTCATCTTCAAAATCACACTCCACGCTTAAACTCTTCCTTCAACAACACCAAGACTTCGCCAAATATTACCACATGGGACAAATCTCACATTCTCTTACATATGACTCTGCTTTGTTACTTGTTGGTACCTCTTGTCCCCTTCATTCCACATAAGCCCTTACATTCCATCAAAACATTCTCCACACATATCCATATTCAATCATTCTTATACAATTGTTATACAATTGGGATTTAAACCAATTGTATACAATTGAAAGCGTTTAACAAGTGGGAGTTTAACAAATGGCTATTTATCAAAGCGTTTATCAAATCCCAATTGTATAAGAATGATTGAAAGGTCATAGCGTGAAGTACAATTGGGAGTTTAACAAGTGCGGGTATTTAAAACGCCAAACACCAAAGAATGTAATTCGGGATTGGCTTGCTGGCCGCGCTGACGCGTGACTATGCGCGCCACTCGCTAAGTTACTTTCCTACTTTTGGGTTTTTGGCTATAAATACCCCCTCTTGGCCTTTGTATTCCTCACCGCTTGCAAACATGCTTTTTTCCTATCTTTTATCTTCTCCTATCCTTTAAGTCTTAACATCTTAGTGTTCTAAACTTCTCATTCATCATTCTATTAAAGTGACCACATCTCTGCAAGAGCGCCTACAAGTGCATTAATCATACTTTTGTGTTTTGTTGAGGGTCTTATTTTTCATTACCCTTTCTTTAGGATCGAGTCTCTAGGTTAGGTTAGGACTGGAATCATATATCTATCTTTCATTCAATCGAGTTGTATAAGGGAAAGTGTTGTTAATTGTGGGATCAAGCCTAGGATCATTGAGGATCTTAGTTAGGGCTTGTTAAGCTTCCAAAGGGTAAGTTTCTTAGAGGTCCTAGTTGATCTAAGTGATCCATAGAGGTTAAGTCGAAATCACGGGCTCTTAGGGGTGGATTCCAAGGGCGAAAATACATAGTAGTAAACTCTTCTTTGTGAGCGTCGATCTTTGTGCATATCCGATGGATTTAATTTGTATACGGTTATATGTCACTTAAGGATTTACTAGATAGATATAGGTGTTGTGGATTCGCAACTGGACGCACGCGTAAGGACTTAACCCCCCCCATTAACGTACAAGTATATATCGTGGTGTCTCTCTTTCTCTCTATCTACTTATTGTTTTCACCGCAAAGTAATAGCACACACTCGCTCTTCTGAGACTTGAAGTATTTATAAACTTCAAGAAGTCAAGAAACTATATTCACAACCCTTACGGTTCTACACACGGTATGTTATCTTTTAAACTCTTTTTAAGCATAATTGTTTTTGTAATGTGAGATGGTTTTATAGAATGGGGATTTAATAATTCTACTTGGTTCAACGCTGAAATAAGAGTTTTGATTGCCGTTTGATGGAACTAATCAAAGTGTTGCTGTAGGGCTGTAAACGAACTGAACGTTCAGCGAACCGTTCGTAAATCGTTCGCCGAGAAATTCGTTTATGTTCGTTTATTTAATAAATGAACGAACACGAACAAGAATTTTGGTCCGTTTAGTTAAATAAACAAACGTGAACAAACACTTCGTTCGTTTATTTACGTTCGTGAACGTCCGATTATGTACGTCTGATTACGTTCGTTTATTTCGTTCGTTTACGTTCGATTAACATCCCAAATATTAAAGAAAATAATAAATTAATATATCAAGTATTTAAGGTCCCTAAAGTAATATAGTACTAACTCCTTATTAATTTCTCTTATATAAAACATTAAAGTTGAAATTGAAATTGACAAAAAAAAGTTGAAATTGATAAGTTGAAAGTGACAAGATGAAACTGGTCTTCTAATGAGCGGGAATTTTGGCGCCAATAATAGTCACTATACAAGTAAATAACTTTTTTTATGCTAGATATTTTATTTACACTTGACATTTAAGGGTAGATTTAGATAAATTTTGTGTGACCCTCTCTACTTCTCTAGTATCACATTCAATGGCAGATCAAAATCAAAAACCTTTCTTTGACGACGTTTAGAAAGACGTTCTATATGAGTCATCGTGAATATTAACTATGATAATGATGTTGTTTAGATTTCCTTATGCAAGAATCGACTATGCGTGCTCATGATGCTAATATAGTAGTATGACTGTATATTAAGATCATATTTTGGGATAATTTCTACCTATATATGGGGCAAGGCATGAAATATTTTATGATGACTAGACATGGTGACATGGCAACTTAATGCTGACTGGAAATGATGACTCAAAGGGCATAATGGGAACAAAAATCTGACTAGGCAATGATAGTGTTAAAACAAAGGGTATTTAAGTAACTTTGTAAATAGCCTACTACAATTTCGCTTTCATTCATTCTTCAGTTGACCAATCTCTCTCACTCGACTGTAACTCCACTCCTAAAATCTCTCTCAATCTTCTAATCCATTTCATAATTATCTCTTTCAAATCACAAATGATTTTCAAATTCTTAAAACTCAGAACCTACGTTTCAATTCCACCTATTCAATTTCAACAACTTTAGCCACTTAAGGTATGCTTTAGTGATGTATGATCTTCTTCCTTGGTTTCGTGATGAAGACTTTTGATTAAACACCACAACAAGATCAGGATAATTATGATTTTAATTAAAATTATAATTAAAGGTAATTATTTCAACTTGATTTTATGGATTTTAAAGTTTCAGTTTTGGTTATGAAATAGTAATGAATTTACTGTGTGATTGTCAAATTAGGTGTTTGCATTAACGATTCAATATGAGGTGTAGTTAATTATCTGGTATGATATGGATCCCCAATGTTAGTTTTCCAATGTTAGGGTTATGTTAATTTATTTTAATTAGTTGTTTTTGACACGATTTATGTATATGTTTAGGTGATTTATTTTGTAGTGTGTATGGAATGAGCGTGCTTGAAATTTTGATAACCTGAAAATTCAATAAGGTATGTTAATTTAGAAATTTTTAGTCGTTCATATGTTTAAGGTTCTAATTTATATATTATGATTCATATGTTAATCGGATTCTATATTGCGAAATCCCAATTTTCATTTAGGGTTCTAATTATCTGCAGATGAACGCCTATTTTTGTTTCAAAGAAGATGAACGCCTAAAGGTAATTAACTAACTGTTGTATCTGCTTTACTCAACTCTTCTGCATCGAAAATATTTTTATGGTCGTAATTTTGATGTATTAGATCAAAATCATCTTTCATTGTTTTATTTTGAACATACCAGGTACATGCCATTGATGGGATCAAGTTTGTGGAAGATGCTTCCACAAAATAATATTGGTGACTATATAGATGGTTTGGACATGAATAACCTCATTGTTCTCGAGCAACAAATGCAAGACTTATGGCTTTGATGAGAAGGTGACTTTTATTCTTTGCTTATTTTCATTCTTTGCTTATCAGAGAAGCATATGTAACTAGAAAGAATGAAAGGAAGGGTTTAGCAATTTTTCGTCAAAAGTAAAGGTGGCAAGATGTGTGGGTCGTGCAGATTGAGTAAAAGGTCAAACAGGTTCACGTAGAAACGAGCACGTTTAGTACATGTCAAAACATAAGTTGCACTAGGCAGGGTAAGGATTGAATCACACACAATACTTTGTCCTTCTTTTATATAGTCTATAAATTTTGCTTAGCAAAGTTGCCATGTGTAGTTGCTGGTCCAGAATTGGTGACATTTTTTTGTTAAGAAGTCAACGAGAAATATATAATGTAGTTGGTTAGTCTTTTTTATGCTTCATTTCATTTTTCTTAAAACTTTATATAAATCTTTATATAAGAAATGTCTTATTGGTAAAAAACAACTACAATACAAAAACAACTTATATAATATATCCTCTCTTCTATATGTGGGTCATATTTTCATGGTTTATTTATTGGCATATGATAGCGACCATTTATATTGATGTGATGCAGCTGTTATAGCGGGACTTGCTAATGGGCACATTGACTATATGGACAAGAAGCATTAACGAACTTGAGTTATAAGCCACATGAGAGAAACATAACCAAGGTGTGAATTCTTTTGAGCTCTTTGTTTATAATGAAAGAAGAAATTGCAAAGTTTTTGCACATATTAATGGTAGTTTTAGATGGAAACTATTTGTATATGTTTGTCGTCTTTAGATAGTTTGTTGTCATTTATAAAAGAAACTTATTTTTGCAGGTAATTAAGGATTCGTTTTTTGCCTTAGTAAATAAAATATTGAGAGAGGCGATTTGTTATGGGTAGCCTATATGGTCATCTTATAAATATATGGATATTTGTGCGTTTTTAGATATTTGAGGCTCCAATATATTGAAAGTTTGTAACATCCTTTCGTTTTTCAGGATGTGAATTTAGTAAAAGCATTGTATTGTAGCTTTAAAGGGACTTTTATGACGATTTGATTAGTGCACTTGATTATCTGATTACATAACTACCATGTACAAGGAATTGGTTTATATGCTTTGAAACTTTTCAATTTTATTGATGTTCGAGCTTCTCACAAGGTATAATTTGATGTATATATATGTAGGTTTTGGACCACCTAGATTGAATTCTTAGCATATATTTGTGTGTACCTAAATGCTTCATTATTGTTTCAATATAATATACTACATGTTTTCTCAAATTTTTTTATTTTTTTATAAAGCTAGCCCGTCCATCCGGACGGGCTATGAAACTAGTATGAAATTATAATTAATTACAATTATGCCACAAGCTTTAATAACCATTGAT
>BQNB010061474.1:5357-25983 GCA_026074375.1 Tanacetum coccineum | reverse complement strand
TTTCACATACGTGTTTATAATATATTAAGTATATTATTATTGGTCTTATATATGTACTAATGTAAACTCTGTTTGAGTGTCACAAATCCAGTCATGTCATCAGATTCAGCATCATTCGAGGTTACGTACACGTCTATATAATCTCACGGAGACCCGCTAGCATGGGTTGTAGACTTGTTTGGACTCTAGGAGCCCGACTCACCAGAGGCTGCACCGGCATCACCAGATTACGTGCCTGGCCCTAAGGAGCCAGAGCAGGCACCACCTTTGCCAGATTATGTTCTAGGTCCAGAGTGCCCCGAGTACCTGGCACCAGCTGAGGACGAGATTGTTGCTAAGGATCAGCCTTACGCTGATTATGTCTCACCCGCTGCCCTGTCTCTAGGGTATGTTGTTGACTCGGATCCCAAGGAAGATCCTGAGGATGGTCTAGTAGACTATCCAGCTGATGGAGGTGACGACGATGATGATGACTTCTTTGATGATGACGAGGAGGAGGAGGAGGAGCACCTGGCTCTGGCCGACTCTGTCATTGCACCCGCTGTTGACCCTGTTCCCTCTTCTGAGGAGACAAAGCCATTCTAGACGGATGAGTTGGCGATGACACTACCACCACCACCACCTCTGGGGGCTAGGATATCTATCCGACCCCAGGCACATATGCCTTTTCCATCAAAGGCGAAGGTTGAGAGACTTCTTGCCTTACCTACACCACCATCATCACCACTCATCTCACTATCACCACCATTTGTAGAGGAACGCCTTGCTAGGTGTTTGGCTGCACCTGCACTTCTATCATCACCACTTCCTATAGTACCTCACCCATATGGTAGCCCTAACCATGTGCGTGTATCTTGAGGCTTCAAAGTTGCCATGGGTAGATTGAGAGCCTCATCACCATTAACTAAATCCATCATCATTATATTTACCACTACCTGTACCCACATCATTACCATTACCATCACCACCACTACCAGCATCACTATTCATACCACCACCAGTCGACCGTAGAGAGGACATTCCTGAGGTCGAGTTACTACCTTGTAAGAGGTTATGTTTGACTGCTCTTACATCGAGATATAAGGTGGGGGAGAGTTTGACTGTTGCTGCTAGACCTACTAAAGGTCATAGAGTAGACTATGGGTTTATCGGCACTCTGGATGACGAGACCAGATGTCAGAGAGCTGAGGAGGTCGGCTATGGCATTAGGGATGTCTGGGTAGACCCAATAGAGGCTGTTGAGGAGGTGACACCGACAACCCTAGAAGGAGTCAATGCTAGGGTGACCAAGCTTGCTGAGGTTTAGGCGGAGGACACTCATGATATTTATGACGTGATCGAGGATGCTCAGGATAGACAAACTCGCTTATCATAGAGAGTCAACATATTGATCGAGGATAGATCATTTCACCAGGAGATTGTGTTGTTGATGGAGTAGGAGGCTTTAGTTCTCGAGAGGCTTGGACACAGTCAGCGGGATTGAGTTTGGCAGTTCACCAGGAGCTGCAGGCATATAGGACTCACACACAGATTCAGGATTATCGTATTGCTTCACAGGAGTCTTTGACAGCGACATTGGTTGCATAGATTTCATTTCTACAGGGATAGTTGTCAGCAGCTCTAGGACACATTCAGGCACTCCAGGCTAGAGATCCAACTCATGCAGATGATCCCGAAGGCGCTAATAGTTGTGCCTAGGTTTACTTTTTCATGTCATGTTTATAGCTATCATTATGTTAGCCAGCTAAGTATTATGGGTTTTATACCCAGCTAGCATGGCAGTAGGATTTGTATTATTTATTTCTTGTATCAGACAATCATGTATGTTTTTCTGTTATATATGATGTGTTGTATTATGTCATGTCGATCTTAATTCTATTATGTGTTGTAATCCCACTCATGTTATATAATCACGGTGTGATGTGATCTTGTTATATATATGTTATACCCATGTCATGTTGTGATGTTTATAAAAGCTCACGTATTTTATATTGTTGTGATTTAGAACAATATGCCACTAAAAAGAACCTCTGCTGCTGCAAGGGCTGCTGCGGCTGCTGCCCCTATGACAGCTGCTGCTGTTGAGCAACTGATCAAAGCAAGAGTGCTGAGGCACTTGCTAATCATGAAACTCTTCAAAATAGCACTAATGGTCATGGCGATGGAAGTTACAATTCTGACACTGGAATTAAAGGAATTGTACGCACTCTGTGTGAGTGTACGTACAAGGGCTTTCTGAATTGCCAACCCTTTACTTTTAAGGGTACTGAAGGAGTGGCTGTGTTGTCTCAATGGTTCAAGAAGATGGAATCAGTGTTCTATATCAGCAACTGTGTTGTGGAGAACCAAGTTAAGTTTGCTACTTGCACTTTCCTTGGAAATACTCTAACATGGTGGAACTCCTACATGAAGACTGTTACTCATAATGTTGCTTATGCTATGGACTGGAAGACACTAAAGAAGATGATGATAGTCAAAACTACCCAAGGCATGAAATCAAGAAGTTGGAAATTAAGCTCTGGAACCTAAAAGTAAA
The DNA here is from genome assembly GCA_026074375.1 of Tanacetum coccineum. NCBI lineage: Eukaryota > Viridiplantae > Streptophyta > Magnoliopsida > Asterales > Asteraceae > Tanacetum > Tanacetum coccineum. The sequence continues at coordinate 23,447 of BQNB010061474.1, read as the reverse complement.
TGGTAATGATGTCGCGAGTTACACTCTGCGTTTTCAGGAGCTTGCACTGATGTGTGGAAGGATGTTTCACGAGGAATCAGATGAAGTTGAGAAATATGTTAGTGGACTTCCTGATATGATTCGGGGAAATGTAATGTCATATCAACCCAAGACAATGGAAAAAGCAATTAATTTTGCTAATGATTAGATGGATCAAAAAGTCCTCACTATTTTTGAAAGACAAGCTGAACAGAAGAGAAAGTTAGAGTTTAATGTTGGGAATAATCAGAGGTACCAACAACAAAATAAGAGACAGAACACTAGGAGGGCTTACACTGCTGTGCCTAGTGAAAAGAGGGAGTACACGGGATTATTGCCCTTGTGTACCAAATGTAACTATCACCACAAAGGACCATGTGCTCCCAGATGTAATTAGTGCAAGAAGATTGGTCATCTGGCTCGTAACTGTAGGGGTTCTGGTCCCAATGGTAATAATAACAATCATGGGAACTCCGGAATGACTCAGAATGCTGGCACTTGCTATGAGTGTTGTGTTCAGGGGCATTTCAAGAGAGACTGCCCAAAGTTAAAGAATAGAAACCATGGTAATCAAGGTGGGAATGGCAATGCCTCAGCGAAAGTGTACGTGGTGGGCAATGCGGGAACAAACCCAGAGTCCAACACCGTTACGGGTACGTTCCTTCTAAACAACCGCTATGCTTCTTTCCTATTTGATACTTGTGCCGATAGGAGTTTTGTATCTACTACATTTAGCTCCCTAATTGATATCACACCAAGTACATTAGACCATTATTACGATGTTAAACTAGCCGGTGGGAAAATAACTAGGATAAACACTATCATTTGGGGTTGTACATTAAACTTCTTAGATCATCCATTCCACATTAACTTAATGCTCGTAGAACTTGGTAGTTTTGACGTCATAATTGGTATGGATTGGTTGGCAAAGTACCATGCTATCATTGATTGTACCGAGAAGATCGTTCGTATTCCCTGGGGAAATGAAACCTTAATTGTCCATGGTGACGGAAGCAACCGGGGAAACAAGACTCGTTTGAACATTATCTCGTGCACTAAAACACATAAGTACATGCTAAAAGGACATCATGTCTTTTTGGCACATGTTACTACAAAGGAGACTGAAGACAAGTCGGGGGAGAAGCGACTTGATAAAGTACCAATCTTTTGAGATTTTCCTGAAGTATTTCCTAAAGACATGCCGGGTGTTAGATGTTAGAAAAAGACTCGGTCACCCCGTGTATTTAACTGTTTATTAATAGCTCGTAGTTAATAGTTTATCGTATGACTTTTGGTAATTAACCGGGTACTAATACCTGATATATTGTAAGAACTATATAAGCCTCTTCTAACTTTGGAAGAGGTAAGCTAGTCATTATTCATTTTCCTTTTACACATACATTTCTCTCTCTCAGAAATATCTCTCTATGTGTTTCTCTCTCTATAAACTAGCCGAGAGTGCCAAGAATCGACCCATGTTATGATATATGATATATCCACAATTGGTATCATAGAGCACATGGGATGATTAATCTGTGTATGTCGATTTCTTACTTGTTTTAGATCGTAAATGCACTATAGAAGGGTTTTTCAGCTCGTTTTTTATTTCCCCAGATTTATGATGTTTTAATTTAAAGTTTTGGGTGTTTCTAGTTTGCTATTGCCTTCTGGACTGTGTTGTGCAAAATAATCAAGCAAAATCGTTCATAAGGTGAATTTTAAGGTGCTTTTGTGTAATTAAATAAGTCGTTGCTCTTCGGGGAGGTATTGCCGAAATTCTTCACGGGCGGTTTGCTTAAATAGAATTTTTATTAGTAGGTACCAACTGTCTACCACACGCGGGTTTTGCTTGGCGGCGAGTTGCTAACATCGCGGCGAGTTTGTTCACCCATGGCGGTTTGCTTTATTGTAATAGGCAGCGTTTGAGATATTCTAATAGCAAATATCTAAAAAAGCTACGGCGGATTTTGAACAATAGGCGGCGTTGCTGAAATTTTCAAATGGTTGGTTTTTGCCTAACAAAACCACGGCGGGTTTTTCTTTTACTTCATCAAGGCCGAGTTGCTAATCTGGCGGCGAGTTGAGCAACTGTTTGAGCACTTTGGAACTTATTTAAACTTGGGACTTAATATCACTATAACAAAAACCAAATACGTTAACCTCACCACTTTTAACGTATAGCTTAACTAATCATTGATCGAATTCAAAAACATACATATCATAATAAAACTAGATTCTAGTTACTCAGAAGATATCCAGTGCTGGTTCTGATACAAACCCCACCAATGCTTGAAAGAACAGACTTTAGATCGTGGCAACAACGTATATTCGTCGGTACTGTCAGGAAATGATACATGGAGATGAATACTAATGAAGTGGCCCCATAAATGAAAATGGTCCAGTTTTCATATGGGAACTGTCTCAATATTTCGCTGAAGGAACTGAGGGTGCAGATCCAACAAGGTGCCAGTACGTCCTAGAGTCCTTAACGACCTATCAAGCTTAAGAAAAGGAAAGGGTAGAAAGCTACATTCATGGCATCAAATATCTACATCAAGGTATACATAAAGACCTCTACTCACTGCATCAACCACTATACTTATGCCAAAGACATTTGACAATGGTGAAGATGATTCGGAGGTTTTCTGAGTTAACAAAAGGATACAGGGAATCTCAGATATACATGAAACTAGATCCGTCTCTCTCTCCGTCAAATTCAAAGGAGAAAACCATTCAAGGATACTTATGTTAGGTTTACGAGGCCTCAATTAATGACATGATAAACATCAAGATAACCAGCCTAAGGATGCAGCTTAACTCTAAGTTTATATGGGTATTAACAACATGTTACCTGAGTAGAAGTAGATTTCATAACGAAGTCAATACTTAATAGAGGTTTGAAGAGTATAATTTTGAAACACTTATGCCTATTTGAAGCACATAATGGTACTATGCTAATGAAACAGAACAATGATGGAAAGGTTCCTTTCAACCAACTAATGATCCTTTGGCACTATGTGTCGAATGCCTCTGTTCAGCCAGTATCCAACACAATCAACCAAGCTCCTCTATCCTCAAATGATCCATCTCCTGATGACAAACTTTCAACTGCTCAACGAAAACTTGATTGAAAGTTTATCCAACTCACTGCCATCCCTTACTCAATCGAACAAATTCACTATCTTCCTCAATCTAACAATCAACTTAGAACGTCTATCCTTATTGACACATAACAGCTTATTCTGTATTTGGACCTTTAGACTCTCATTTTTAGTTAATAGGGCAGTTGTCTGTTCTAGATGCTTAGCATGCGTGATCTTAATAGAAACATACAATTCCTTGTAATGCTGCTTAATCTTTCCATTTTCTTCCCTAAAAAGTTCATTTTGTTCTTGAAGAACATTGCTTTTTTAATTAATTGAGTGATCTAAAAGTCTAAGGTCCTGAAATCAAGTGTACGGTCCGCTTCACTATGGGTTTCTTTCAATTGAGAGATTTGCATTCTCAATATTTTGACGATGTTGTCTTTTCCTTGAATTGAGGCTTTCATCTTTTTTATTACAAAAATTGAGTCAAAATCAGGAACATCTCGAGCGGGTGGAGACGTGTTGTTTCTAAAACTTTCTTTAAGATTTTGATATTTTAACTGCAGATTTAAATGATATACCTCAAGATTGGAAAACTGTTTTATTAACTCATCATGATTATCTGTTAGAAACACAATTTCACAGTCTAACAAGAGAAGCTCGGTCTTGAAGAAAACTAGCGTTTCATAGCTCGTTAGTTGGTTAATTAATTAATGATTAATGTAATTGGGCTGACAAAGAAAAAGCCCGGAAAGCCCAACAAAAGCCTAGAATGGGCAGAACCTTTTTAGTATAAATACACCTAGTTTAGTCAAAATTAGGTTAGACATTAGAGACATTATAGCTAGTCAATATTGTTATTAGGGTTTCTAGCCACCAAAAGGTTTTTCTTTCAATCATCAATAAAGTCTTTATTTTTCCTGCATCTTGATTCTACACATCATTGTTAAGGTTTGTATGAATGATCATGGAACCTACAATTGGTATCAAGAGCCTTCAAGATTGATGATTTGATTTGGTTTGTGTTTCTATTTTTTATTCGGAAATAAAAAATAAAGAGGGATCCGAATTTGTTTGTGTGTTTGCTTTCATTCTTGATTCATAGATGGTTTATGTTTAGATCTAATATCATAATAACCATCTCGTTAGCAATCAAGGATTCGGCTTAATTTTAGCCTAAGTGGTACGTGTTTTAATCTTGTGTGTTTGAAAAAATTAAATTGAACGAGCCTTAATACATCTATCTGATTTCGACTTAATTTTTTTTTGATCTCATCGAAAGTTTTTTTTAGAAAAATTTCTAGTTATTTAAAAAAAAAAATTCGGCTTATTTAAAAAAAAAAGAGTTTAGGCATATTTTTTAAAAAAAAGAAAGAAAAGTAAGAGATCTATATTTTTGAGAAGAAAATATTTGTTTTCTAAAATCAAGGGATTTGATATAATCCTAGTGGAGGTTAATTTTGGAAAGTAAATAATTGGTTCATAAAGTCAAAGGATATAATCTTTTGGGAAGTAAATAATTATATCCTAGTGGAGGTTAATTTTGGGAAGTAAATAATTGGTTCCTAAAGTCAAGGGATATAATCTTTTAAATTTGGAAATTATATTCTTGTTCTTTTCTTTCCTCCTACACAAGATCAATTCATTATTGTTTTACGGTTTCTTCTTGATTTTGTAAAATCCCGCGAAAGATACGATTCTTTTCTCGGTTTTAATCAAAGATTTGTAAAATCCCGTGAACAGTAATTGACTTCAACCAAACACAAATCAAACAAAAACAACACCAAACACAAATAAAACAAATCAACAATCACTCAACGATCAGATCATTCAGTTCTTAGAATTCAAAAACCAAAGATGACTGATAAGGATTCAAGTGCTGCAGGTTCAAAACCTATGACTCCTTTTGTTCACACTCGTCCAGCAAACAATGAGGTACACAAAAAGGTTTGGAAAATTAAAGAGTACCTTACTGCGTTTGAGCCAATCATACAAAATGGAAGAGCACAACCATGTTGGTCGGAGTATAGACGCAGTTTTGTTAACGAGATTATACCATTTTATGAAAACATCAAAAACCTTTCTCAAAACCTAGATACTGACATCTATACAGAAGTAAAGGAGTTTGAGCGTAGTCTTGATAAAATGGAAAGTGACTATGACAAGTGTCTTGCGGATAACAAGCGCCTTGGTGACAAAAATAAGCATCTTCTTGCAAAGACAAGGCGTCTACAAAGAGTGATGACGAATCTTTCGAATGACAATGAGTGCTTCATTGCTGATAATATAGCAAAAGACATCTGCTCTTTTGTGCTTTCTTCTGAAAAGCAAGTGTCTCCGAGATCGAATTGCAGTTGTAAAGAACTTCAATCAAATTACGATAAGGGACACTCCAGAGTCGTTGCACTTGAAGCTGAGGTTTTAGAGAAACAACAAATGCTTGCCAAATCTGAACACCAATCCTCTCTTATACAAAAGCAGTTTGTTGATCTACAACTCAAATTTCAAAACTACAAAGAACGTCTTCCACATGCTATGGTGCATGACGGGCAAATTGTTACTGAAACCGTTCTGAGAAGAGCTCCAGGGAATGTTGGAAACACAGGATCGAGAGGCAATCAAATTTATGGTAATGTGACTACTGCTACAGGGAAGAAGGTGATATGTTATAACTGCCGAGGGGAAGGGCATGTTGCAAGGCAGTGCAAAAAACCAAAGAGAGCGAAGGACTCTCAGTACTTCAAAGATAATATGCTGACTCATGGGAAGCTAAGGAAAAGGGTAGTTCCTCTTGAGCTTGAATCTAAAGCATTCCTCGCCAATGGGGAATATTTATGCACCCTATGATCAACCTCTGCAATAGGCTACAAAAAACATCTTCGAAGTCAACATGAGGAGCTTATGATTCAACGTGGATGAAATGCCCCAATGCTGCTAGCCGCTTTCATGGCCACCTTTGTCATCCACCAGTGCAACCAACAGTCAAGTCAATGAGTACACTCAAACAATCAAATCTTGATAATGTGATTATCAGTTGAGTCAAGGAGATGCACCAGGAAGAACATTTAGACACCGATCTGAGACTGAGACTATCATCGTATTTCATCTTGACAACCAGAAGCCCAAAATGTTTTCCAACTTAGGTATCCCTACTGACACATTGGATAAAGTTTTCTATGATTGCCATCATAAACTGACATGGGCAAACCAACAAACGGACAGGCAAAGGTTAACCAAGAAAAATTATTGGAACGAGACCTTAAAAAATGAGCCTTTCTTCAATGCAAGCAAGAAATATGTCCTCTAGTTACCCACACGGTCAAACTTGATCTTGAAAACAAAGTTAGACAGGAACAAGCCCAGTGAATCACGTAATAACGAACGCTGAACTTGTGCAAGAAAATGATTGCTTAAATCCACTCTTTCAGGAAAAGAAAAATTAATTGGCATTTACAATCTGAAAAGGAAAAGATTTTTTCTGAGAAAAGAGGATTAGCTATAAGTTATACTAGATGAAATAGTTTGTTAAAATGCTACAAAGTTTGCAATAGATATGTTGCAAAGATTAACATGCAACACAAACAATTCCTATGCTTTCTAAAGAAACCTAAAGCCGCAACGCTGACTTGCACAAGGACCAACCTAGGTACCCGTAACCCAGTTCTTGTATGATAGCTAAGCGACTCAACTGACTTGTAACGATGCTGATTACCCCTTTTGCATCCCGCTCACCTCCTGATCGCATATGGGATAATGAAGATGTCTTGGGTACACCAAGTGGTTAGACTGAAAAAAGAAGAAAACCCAGGACATGTTAGACCCTAAAAAAAACGACTTCTATGAGACAAGCTTAATGCCCTTATGTTGCTATCCTCAGAAGGAACTATCTGAGAACAGTGTATTGGGCTTTTCTGCAATGAAAATTCTAGTCAATCTAGTAAACCAGCCACACCTGCTACTCCCTCTTTTTGTATTCCATAAAAGTCCACGTCCAAGTCAAGTTCTGGCCAATCTCAAAAAGTTAATGCAGTGTTTTCATCATATTTGAAGGTATCATAAAAGAAAGAACAAACAAAAAACCCACCCCAGACTATTTTTCTGATGGTGTTATGATTAGCAAAAACAGTTTTGTTGAACAACAACTGGTACCATTTTACGATCATTTCAAAAAAACATATCACAAGCTGCCTAAAGATACACTTTTCAAAGAAAAAAAGAATATGATCATATTTTGATGACTTGGATGCGAGTATGAACAATGTGTTCTTGATAACAAGAACCTGACCATAAAGAAGAAAAATCTTTTAATCAAAAATGACTGCTTAATTGCAGAATGTTTAGAAAAAGATATATGCTCTATGTGCATACTTCCGATATTGTTTGTGCCCCCTAGTTCGGAATTGCCGTTTGCGAAGATCTTAGATCTGCATGTGATAGGAACCCAATAAAGTTCATGACTTGAAGCTGAATTTAAAACAAAAAAGATGGTCATTGAATCTTAGAGAACTTATCACTCACATTTACTAAAGAGCCATATTGATTTACAACTTAAATTTTCAAAACTAGAAACAGTGCATAACACATCTAGGCCTCCAATGCAATTTTTTGAAATTAACAAGTTAAGAAAACAGCTGTCAAGGGAAATATACACTATCAGAATTATAGATGCCTCCGATCAACATCATGAAGGTGTTGAATGTAGGTTCCACTGAAGGTAGTTGTGACCACCAAGCCTTAGACACTGACAGAATTCAGTTGCAAGATACGATTACCTCCCTTAGGATTCAGCTAAATGGCCTTAAGGCAGAGAATGTGACTCTAAAACGATGTTATGAAGAACTGTCGAAATCTAATGCTTACTCGCGTTCTACATTCACCGCAAAGATTAATGCCTTAACTGCTGAGAATGCCAAACTGAAAACTAAGCTGAGTGGCAAAAAGAGTAGTGGATCTACAGCCTTTGAGAAACCCAAAGTACTTGCTTTAGGGATGTATACCAACAGTTCAAAGTATGTTCCACCTCCAAAAAGAGCCAACTGGGTAAAACCAACCCCGTTGCCTAAGAACAAGCAAGTGTACTTTTCAAGAACCCCCCAGGAGCTTCAAATAGACCCACACAAAACAAAAATTGCAACAAAACATGAAGCCCTAATGTTCCTGTTGAATCTGTCTACAAGAACCAAACCTGCACTGAATCACGCAAACCTAAGTCCAAAGTGCACATCACTCGGAACCGATCATATCTTGCCCAGAAGAAGTGGTGTGAACGCGAGTAAGCAGGCAGATCACAATATGAATTTGATGTTGTTGATCATAATCATTTGTGATTCGTTCTTGAAGTCTAGTGAATACCATGAAACCCCCCAGCTAAACAGAAGTATTGAATCATACTAAGAGGTTTGGAACGCAGGCCAGAAATCAGAATGTGAACACTAACTAAGACACTTGAGACCAATTGAAAGGTTTGTTGGTAGTTTTAAGCCTCAGAGGAAACCCACTGGACGACATTTTGCGTTTTATATAACTGTCCTTAAACGAGGATAATGGAACCCATTGGTTTACCATTAGAACTTACCCCGACGTTAAGTTCAAGTTCCAAAGTACAATGAACTCTAGGTTTTACCGATTGCAAACTTAGTGATCGAAAGGTTGGTTCCAAGGGGTTATCTGGTATTTTTGAATGCTAAAGCATTGTATCATTGTGTATATTTAAAAAAATCAAAAAAAAAAAAATCAATCAATAAAAAAAAAATTCAAAAAAAAAAAAAATTCAAAAAAAAATTAGCTAAATGGCTTGCAGTTATTTCAGACTGTAACCCGGTCTTAACCCAGAGATTTAGTGTACGTTTCAGTGCATTATTTCTTTACAGACAAGAAGTTGTCTAAGCCCCGAACCATTTTTCTCATAAACAACTTGTTTTATCAAACATGTTCGGGTTAACCAAATCAAACATTGACACGGGTCATTGTTTGAGGGGGAGAATCAGTATACTAACAGTTGTGCAGGTCAAAAGGACGTACTGTTGCTGATTCTATTGCTGAAAGATTGACACGACCAACCGCTTACAAGTTCAAGACAGATTGCAGTATCATTCCTGTCTGGGTATTCTAAAGGTCTTGTTTCAATTGCTCACTTGATATTTGTGCTATTTCACCTCACCTCATACTTTGAGGGGGAGATTGATACATTTAAGTCCATTCATAGATCAAAACCATTTCTCAAGTTTCATACTTTGATCGGGGGAGAAAAGTGACTTAAACATGTAAAAACGGAATAATTAATGATTCATTGATTCTAAAAATGCAAGTCCTTATCCATGCATGTGCTAAACCTCTTTCGATTATCGACACACAACATGTTAGGGGGAGCATAAGTTGTTAATATGATCAAAAATGTCAAGGTACCAAAAGTTTGTGTTATACACACGTATCTTGATAAATGACAAAGAATCTTTTGTTTCATGTTCGTGAAAGTGATCTTATGGAATGCTGAGGAAAGAGATGTTGTACCACCAGGGTATTCGTATGAATGCTCATGCCTGGGTCCTTCGGTTAACTGCGTCTCTAACAGTGAAGTGGATTTCCATAAATGTACTTGTACAAGTTTGGATTTCCCAAGGCACTTCATATCTTTCGGGATATATTTCAAAACATCATCAGAAGCATTCTGATTTAAACTTTTGTTTGTGCCCCAAACAAATTTTATAAGCACATCGAATGTTTTTCAAATCATTTTTGCCACAGGCCTTCTACGGTACTTAATTGTATTAAGAAGTAAAACGCTGAAAAAGGAATTGTACGGTATAGTCAGCAGATAGTAACTGTACTGACTCACTCCTCTTACATTCTAATTAGAAGAAATACTTATATGTGTTATCTTGACATCTGGTCTAGAGAACGTCGAACATTAGAGGAATCTGATACTTAGGTATTAGAGGAACTAGCTTGTCACTTCCCGAAAACCTGTCAAAAATTTTTTAATGAATCTGTCTGATCACAGGATGCAGTAATTCATACTGTAATCATTGATCCCTCCCGGAATCAGATGTTAATGTAACCGCGACCCGAATTGAGTTATCGTCTATACTCGGTCCCTTCAAAATATAAAAAAAAAAAAAAATAAAACCTTGTGGTGATGGTTCCACAAAATGTTTTTTCTAGAACACATAAGTGGATTTTAACATAACAAAAAATGATTTTGTTGGTGACTAAATTGTTCTACAATCATAGCGAATGACGACTCCAAAGTAATCGAAGCAAGACATGCTATATCCTTACTCACATATCTGAAGCAAATCACGAAAGTTTACATACAAAGCCTTCCGCACATCCTGAAAATCATGACTCTCAAAGCTAAACGTTATGGAGAATTAGAATAAGATACATCATCAAAGCGTACAGATTCCAACGAGATAAGAGCATGTAGACTAAAGATCAGCGATGGCAAAGTCAAAGTGAAGAAGATCACAAAGTAATTCATAAGAAGTAAAGCATAAACAAGTCAAAGATCAAGATCAGTCATTAACCAACGACAAGTTCTAAGAATCATGATCAAGGAGTTAACAGTTGAATTACCAAAGCACAACAGTGGAAAGTACCCTATCAACAACGAGCTAAAGAGACAAGCACAGTGACTTCAAACAATCTCAATGACCTCATCTAGGGGGAGAATGTTAGGATCAAATAAATGGACCCGAACAAAGAAGCTCGTCACTCGAAGATACAAGACAAAAGTCCTAGCTCGTTAGTTGTTTAATTAAATTAATGTTTATTAATGTAATTGGGCTAACAAAGAAAAAGCCTGAAAAGCCCAACAAAAGCCTAGAATGGGCAGAACCTTGTTAGTATAAATACACCTAGTTTAGTCAAAATTAGGTTAGACATAAAAGCTACTCAATAATACTTTTCATCTATAGGGTTTGTAGCAACTCTTGTTTCTTTCAATCAAAAAGTTCTTTAATGTTTAATCTCATTGTGGCTATTGATCGTTCGTGAATAATCTATGGATGATCTAGGGATCCTACAATATCCAAATCAAACCACTCAATGTAACCTTGCACTCTCCGTTGCTTACTAACCCCTGAAAAACATTGCGTTAATACGTCAACATAATGTTGGTGAATTCATAGGTTGATATATCATATATTGTAGGAGACTACAAAGATTTTCCTAAGTGTATGATAATGCCAACAATGCTGATATCATATAAATGTAATTACGTTGCCCTAAGCTCATGACACTGAAGCCTCGACATAAAGAAAAACCTTATAAACGCCTACATAGCGGGATAGATGTTTTCTACACCCGCAATATCATATTTCGACATGGTATACGTTTCCTTTCCCCAGTTGATTAGCTAACAACCTAACAGAGATGTCAATCCCAATAGATCTATTCATAACATTCGCACTTACAATCCAGTAACTAACCATTCATGATGATGGGCTCAACTAGGGTTATCGCTACTTAGGCAACACGTAATCAAAATATAAAACTTAACCACTTGTGTCCAATTATAAAACATTGCATGTTTCTCACCCCAAAAACTTTGTAAAATAAAAGCATGTAAAACGTGGGGCTATGAACTCACCTTTAGTGAGCGAATAACAAGAATATCATCAGAGTATATGCGCCACGCAAATCGTCAGATGCAACCTATTTAAATTAAGGTCGTATAAGTACTAATCACATTGGGTAATTACTACCATGCATAATTCTATATAGCTAATCACCATCTAATTGTTTTGGAAAAATTGTGTTTAATAAGTTAAAACGTTATAAAGTACCGTGTAGTAAAACTGCGAAACTTTCGCGTTTTTAAGCCGATTTTGACGTTACCTTATGCCCACGCTTTCGTATCAGGACGAGTATCAAAATTGGCAATTTTCATATCTTATGATCCTCTGATGAACAGTACTTTTTACTATTCACACCAGTTATAAAGTTATTTTTATAGTTTTAATTATCGTAAAACCCGTAAACGTCATATTTTATTCGTTATACCTCCGTTTTTAGTGATTCTTTCGAGCACGTTCTCGTAGTTGAAAGTTCTACTTATTTATGAGGTTTACAAAAATAATTATTTCTGTCATGAACAGTAACTTTTATAAAAATAGTTTTATAAAAGTATTAATTGTCGTAAACTCGCAAAATTCATAACTCGTTCGTTATTAATTGAAAAATTACGATTCTTATCATTTTGGAATCCTAAAAATATGTATAATTTGTCAAAAATACCAAACTTGCTGTTTAATTAACTTTTATAAAAAGTTTTTATAAAAATTCTTTTACGACTCCGTTTATTAACGTATAACTTATTTTTACCGTAACTTTTTCGTTATTTATCCGTTTTTCAAGTTTCTAAGCTTTTTGGAATCGTAATGAGACGTACTATTTTATAAAAATATAAAGTGGGCAGGTGGTATGTCGATTTAAAACAGAAAGTTGGGATGTCTTCAATGAGTCCATATGTACACTTTGTTTCTATAACTTTTAACCTTGCATTTTACCATAAGTCTTTTATACCATATATATATATTATATGTGTTACATATAATTAGAGTCCATTTGTCCATAATAATCCTCATATGTCCAAGTTACCAAGATGTACAAGTCATGACATCTCATGAAAACATAACTTTACTTAAGTGTCTTTTTACTTCAAGTTCATACTTGAACTTTTATACATTAACCAAGTGTGTACAATATTTATACTTCCAATATATCCTTATTTTAGTGATCATATAACATCATTAAAAGTCCATAAACAAGATTTACATGTTATTTGCATTTCTTTTACTTGAAACATATTAAATAACTTTATAAACCCTAATTAATACATAATCATTTTTATGCTTAACCAAGAGTGTAAATCACTTTTGTGTCCATTTTAACATGATGTCATCAACAACATATCTCATGTAAAAGTGTATTAAATGATAAAAACAAGTAAAAACTCCCTTTTACATGTTAAAAATCCTAAATGGTGATTCAAGCTATAAAGAAGTAACATATGCATATAATGAAAATTGTAAGAACATAAAGAGTTTTAGATGACCTTATGATGAATGAAGATGATGACTAATACAATCTAAACCCCAAATAAAAAAAAGGGGTTTTAGATTTATAAAACCAAGCCTTTGCACAATGATTAGTGTGGTCTCGAGTGATATACCAATCCAAGTTCTAAAGTCTACTACATAACCGGCACACTCATATTTTGTGGAATTTGGGTAAACATTTGGAAACGGATAAGGTTAAATCCTCACAATATCTAACAAGGGTTATTGTGTGCAGGTTATGTATAAAGTAATTTCACAAAAGTATGTTTGAATTTTTTTTAAATTTGAGCATAATTTAAGCATTTTAATGTGAAAAATAAGACGAGTAAACATTCTAATTCCACCCCTACTTGAATTATACAACGTTCTCGTTGCATAGATAAAACATTAAGTACGGGAATTAAAAAGAATTATAATGAGAAACTCCCCTGATATTTGCTCGGTAGATTCTCTATGTTGACTTTATTGAGCAAGAATGTGTCTTGAACAGCCGTCTTGAAGTTTCAAGACTCCAACACTTTAAGATCTCCAAATTTATAAATTCTCCACCAATATTCGTCACGAGGTCCTGTGTAAATTCTCAGAAAACAAATGCAATTCTATCTCCGTGTATTCGTTTGGTTAGACTCGAAATAAATACCTAAAACTGTACAGGAAGTCGATACGCCGTATCCATTCCCTAGGATACGTCGTATTGATACCTGTATACGCTGTATTCATTTAATGAATACGTCGTATAGACTGTGCTAAAAATAAAGACTGGATAACGTCCAGATAGTCAATACGCCGTATCCATGGGGTTTGGATACGCCGTATAGACAATCTGGGAAGACAGACTCGATAAAAATTAAAAATACATTCCGGGTTGTCTCCCGGCAAGCACTTTTGTTTACAGAAAAGTCTTTAAGTTAGACTTGCCCTAATTTAATCCCATCCTTATAAAACAATTTGGGGTCGAACGGGATGCCAAATGGCACATACAAATTCTTGATTAGGAAAATGAATGACATCCCTTTGTTAAGATGATTCCAAGTCATGATATTAAAATTTAATCCCTTGATAAAAGTTTCAGTTTTGAAAAATTTATTAGATGTATCATGACTTGTTTCCAAAAGCTTATTTGACCCATGTGCATAGGCACCAACATCGGTATTTATTACATCAGGTAACGGTTTGACAGATAAATCCCCCGAAGAGTGTTCAATATCGACTTTATCATCATCATTGTCCTTATCCGATTTTGAATCATTGGGATAAATTACGTTAAAAGGAAATAGATCATTAAAGTTTAAAACGTTTTGTTCCTCTTCATCACATTCGGACAATGATGTTTCATCTTTCAAATTAAATTCATCGATATGTTGAGGACTTACAGTAGGTTCAGTTAAGAAATCTAATTTAGACGTTAGAGCATCATTGTAAACAATGGCTGGAAATTCATTCTCAAAATCTTTAAAGAAGTCTAAATCATCAAAACAACTGACCGTAGGCTCGGGTGACGGAAACAAAGGCATATTGACTTTTTCATTATCATTTTCCGAATCCGTTTTCAAATCATTGACAGAAATTATTTTATAAGAAACCGTGTTTTGTCAAAAAACCTACCGTGTACTCTTCATCGTTGAATTGTCAATGATATTCTCAAGTCAATTTCTTGTTAAGGAACTTATCGTGGGTTCAAGAGAGTGTTTTATATTTGATGTCACAATTTTATTTATTTTTTCTTTAATTTTTTTTTTTTTTTTTTTTTTTTTTTTTTTTTTTTTTTTATTTTTTTTTTTTTTTATTTATTTTTTTTTTTTTTTTTTTTTTTTTTTTTTTTTTTTTAATTTTTTTGTTTTTTTATTTTTTTTTTATTTTTTTTTATTTTTTTTTTTTTTATTTTTTTTTTTTTTTTTTTTTTTTTTTTTTTTTTTTTTTTTTTTTTTTTAAGATTTTTTTTTATTTTTTTTTTTTTTTTTTTTTTTATTTTTTTTTTTTTTTAGGAAACGAAGGCATATTGACTTTTTCATTATCATTTTTTGAATCCGTTTTCAAATCATTGACAGAAATTTTTTTATAAGAAAACGAGTTTTTGTCAAAAATTACCGTGTAATCTTCATCGTCGGAATCGTCAAACGAAACTCTAAAGTCAATTTTATTGTCATTAAGAGGACTTACCGTTGGTTCACAGGAGTGCGTTACTTCAGATGTAAACGCATCATCAAAGACTATGGCTGGGAATTCGGTTTTAACAGATCTGAGGTCGTGAACGTCTTCATCATCCCAAATCTTACCATACTTAGCAGTTTCCCAGTTAAACACTTTACCATGCCTACGAGCTTTTTCTTCCTCAAGCCTGATATACTCCTCCATAGTAATGTTGGGGTCGTCCATTATAACCCGTAATAGATTCGCTAGGAAAGAAAACTGTCAAATAGCTTAATACACCGTATTCAGTGAACTGAATAAGCCGTATTGATGATAGAGTCGAATACGCTGTATTGGTTTGAAAAAATTTATACCCCGTATCCAATAAATTGAATACGCCGTATTGGCTGGAAAAAAAATTACAGCGCACTTTGAATAATGCAGAAAAACACACAAACACACAATATGCAAAAAATATACAATGTAGAAAATTAAACACAAAAAAAGCACACACAAATATGCAAATTAATCTAAACTACACTAAACTAAAAATACTAACAAAATAAGAACTAAACAACTTCACTCCCCGGCAACGGCGCTAAAAACTTGATATGTCGTTGTTAAGGTGTTATTTTATGTATCAAGTTTTACTATTTATTTTATGTTGACTATACCTAAAAACAACACTTTAACGGGCAGTGTACCCAGTCAGATGGAGTTTCGTGGTAAGTAAGGTGTCGATCACTAAGAGCGAGAGCGTTAATTCCTAATTCTATCAGTATTTTAGTTATCTATGTTAAACCTAAAACTAATGCAAAGGGGGGTTTTTAGCCAGAGAGACTAGCACAGTTTTGTGTATCTAACCTAAGATTTTGATGACAAGTAAAGCAATAAACACACACAAGAAGACAAACAAACGATAGAGGAACGGTCGAGAACTAATGTAAGAAAAATGTATCAACCATGAATAATCCGATAGAACAAAGGTTTGTTTATTTAGTGCAATGATTGACTTATCTCGAAGGGCATATCATTCCTTGGACTTAGGCTCAGGTACTTCTTCTAAGCCTAGTCCACGCCCAATTCTATTACAATTAGACGCATCCATGTAAAGCAAGCTTGATTATAATCTATCTTAGGAGATTAATAATGGTACTCTTACTAAACCCTAGTTCATTGAGACTTTACCCACTTACTGCTTAACGACTCTTTATATACTAGTAGTCCACTATCCGAGTCCTTACCAATAGAATAAGAACGTACTCGTTGATACTAATGTCACCTTATGGCTCAACTAAGATCACTAAACTAAAGGCAATGATAGGTCAATATTTGTAATCCTATGATTTTACATATATAAATTGCATTATGGAGAGCTATCCTGGATTCTTAGCTTACGCCTAAACAACACTGAAGTTGCAGCACATTAAATATGTAGGACTAGACCCAGTTGAATGATAGGTCACATACTTAAGCACGTAAACGAATATAAATTGATAAACATAAAAAACAATCAATTTATAAATTAAGCAATCAAGATAAACAAACCAAACATTAGATCTTCATAAACATGGCTGATACCTAAAGATATCAGCTGATAGTCATTATAAAAATACACACGATTTGATATATGAACGATTAAAATAAAGAAACCTAAATCGAACGCGTATTCAGTTGTGCGAAGATTACAAGACTTTTCCTATGATCTTGAGGCTCTTTTCTGACCTTATAGGCTCCTTTATTCGTCTCTTGGTCGACTTGGTGGTTTAGGGATTCACTTTCATACCTAAAACTAAGTTTTGGGACGTCTATTTATAGGGTCTGGAAACAGGTCGATACGGCGTATTCGGGATTTGTTGGAGTTGGGACCACGCTTGATATCTTCTATAATATTATATTCATTCCATATTTCCAATACGGCGTATTGGTCTTCTGGATACGGCGTATTGAGCTTTATTCCTTTGTGGTCTTTGGTGAGTGCATGCACGGATACGTCGTATCTTCCTTGATGGATACGGCGTATTGGTCTTCAGAATAGTAATCTTCAAAATATCTTCATTTAAGCTTCAGAATGCGCGCCTTTTGCTAATATTCACCAAGTACTCTATAATTACTGCAATTCTTAAATAAAAACGATTAAGTAACAATTCTTTGCAATAACTTTACAAAATGGGTTAATAACATGGGATAAATAATGCTATTAAATAGACGTTATTTGATGTCATCAATGATCCTGTGAAATATACTACTATTTCTGCTAACCAACAGGACCCCAACAAAAATTGGGGATCCAACATACCAAACCCTTCATCTTCGTCTGTTTTCAAATGCAGGTTATACATATCATGCTGTAGTATTTGGACTCAGGCTGCTTAAAACATATGACGGGGAATCGTTCACGGCTTAAGAATTTCATGAAAAAGTTCCTCGGGACAGTTAGATTCGGGAATGATCATTTTGGTGCTATTATGGGTTATGGAGATTATGTGATTGATGACAGTGTGATCTCCAGGGTATATTATGTGGAAGGACTTGGACACAATCTCTTTTATGTAGGACAATTTTGTGATTCAGATCTTAAAGTTGCATTCAGAAAACATTCGTGTTATGTTAGAGATGTAGATGGTGTAGAATCACTTAATGGTAATCGTGGCTCAAATCTGTATACTATCTCTGTTAAAGACATGATGAAGTCCTCTCCAATCTGCTTATTGTCAAAAGCCTCCAAGAACAAATCATGGTTGTGGCATCATCAGCTAAATCATTTGAACTTCGGTACCATCAATGATCTTGCA
>BQNB010061473.1:6428-36476 GCA_026074375.1 Tanacetum coccineum | reverse complement strand
ACACGAACAAACATTAAACATATCTAAACATCACGAATATGATAAATAAAACATTTTAAACACTTAGAAACATAACACGAATCTAAACGAACAAGATACACAAAACATGGCAAACCGACATCAGAACGTTCCAGCTGTTCGGCCTGGGAATCCAGCCGTTCGGCTGGAATGAACCAAATGCGACCAAAACGTCCAATAGATCCGGCTACGAGCTCGGGCCGATCGGCCGGATTAATTTCTTAGTAATTGTTTTTGAAATACACTTTTTATAATAAAGATTAACACTGACTATAATGAAAATTACTACAAACCTAAACGACCAAAAAAAAATTTTAACATATAATAAACTTATAATACTAAACACACACAAATCACAAAAATAAACGAGGCAAACAAACTAGGCACATGCTAAGACAAACATAACAAAAATCACAAGGAATTATAGAGCACAAGAGTTCACATGATGAGCATGGCAAACAAAACAAACACCAACGAATGCAAATATAAGCCAAATGCTTACGAAAACTCAAATTTCATGATTCTAAACACAAACTATGATTAAGGAAATTTAAACATTCTTAAATAAGCATAAGTAAGCTACTACAAACAAGAAAATAAGCAAACGATTCACAAAACGATTAAAAATATATTTTTTTAACCAGAACCATCCAAACGATCATCTGAAATGGCCTGGGTCATGTAAATTGATCCAGAAGATCGGCTACAGGCTCGGGCCGATTGGCTGGATTGATTTATTATTAAATTTATTTATTTAATTTGAAATAAACATGTTTTGCTTATAAACTTTTTATTGATAAAACAGAACAAACACACATAAGGCACAAGCACGAATATGAACACAAGGAAATAAAACACATAAACACTTATAACTTGAAACGTCAAGAGCATAACACGGCACTAGAACGAAAACTAATTAAGCAAAATTAAACAAGAACATAAACTCATAAAACTAACAAGGACATGAACGTAACAATCATAATTAAACACGAACACCAACAAGACAATCTTATTCAAATTAATACGAAATTAACCTAAATAAGAACAACACGAAAAAGAAACACATAAACATGCTAAAGATTACATAAACATATAAAACACAAACTCACGAAACAAGAAAAATGCAAACTAAAAATATGAGGTCAGGACCATCCAGCAGTGCGGCTGCGCAAGCAAGCTAATCGGCTGGAATGGTTTGGGTGATCCAGTCATTCGGTTGGAGTATCCAGCCGCACGGCTAGAATCAACAGGTCATGTTTTGTGGGTTTTTAGCAAGCACTTTAGAGCATACTTAGAAAGAAATTATTGAAGACGCATTTTTAGCACACATGAAACAAAATCCCAACATCAAAAACTTGATTTTGATGCTAAGATCTTTAAGCAAATATAAGAGATGAGAGATTTTTGAAGAAAACGCAAGGGAGCATTCAAGCAAACATCATGAGCAACAAGCAAGCTATAGCAAACAAGTAAGAGAATCTAGCAAACTATTCAACAAACAAATAAACACATGAATACAAACGCAAATCCCTGACAACGGCAATAAAAACTTGATGGTGACGATGCCTGATTATGAGAATGAAACAAGCAATTCAACAAGAACTCAATTCCAACAAACAATCAAGGAAACATGCAAGATCAACAAACAAACAAACAAGAGAATTGATGACATCAAATAACGTCATTTTATTATATCATTTATCCCATCTGTTTTGCCCACTTTTATATAATTATTGCATTATTTGATACTTAATTGCTTTAAAGTTGATAAATGCGGTAATTCAGGAGTGTTTTGTGAAGACACGCTAAAAGGCGCGTAATTTGGAGCTAAAACGAAGACATTTGAAGATTTTTGAATTTTCACCAATATGCCGTATCTAACTAAAGAGATACGGTGTATCAGCGCCAAGACTTCACAAGAAAACGCATTTGACCAATTCCCAATACGGCGTATTCACTCTGTCTACATACGTCGTATCCATGAAGATAACTATTCGAAGATACAGTAAATTAAGTAAATTGGGAATGATATCGAAGATTTATTACAAACATAGCGCGCACTCCAAGGAATCCAGCCCAATACGCCGTATCGACCTTACTGGATACGGCGTATCGAGTATTCTTCAGCAACTATAAATAGAAGACTCAAAAACGAGTTTTTAGTGTGCAATATCATATTCTTTATACCATACTCACGAATCCATAGAAGACATCGTGTAATTCTTACACTCTTAATCGTTCGATTTTAAATTGTTTGATTATGTTTGTATAATTACAATGGTTGTGGTCTAATACCCTCGGGTATTAGCCATCTTAATGAAAGTTTAATGTTTGGTTTGTTTTGAAAATCGATTTCTTAATTTATCGTTGATTTATTAACAGAATCCACCAATACATTAATTCTCTAAGATAGATTATAATAGAAACTAAAGGATGATTTATTAGGAAACGCTAATTGTTACAGGATTAATCGTTTCTAGGTCTTAGGATAATTCCTGCATAAGTTTTTAAGAATGATATGCCTGCTTCCGAGATAAGTAATCTATAGCCTAAAACAAACAAACATCATTAAAACCGGATTATATGATAATACAGGTTCTATCATTTGGCTTGACCGTTTCTATCTTCTAATTTTCCTCTTTTGTGTTTATTGTGTATTAAATTGGTATTTGTTTCCACCAAACCTATGCCAGTCTCTCAGGCTGAAAACCCCTCATATCTTTAGACAACGCACATAGCATAGTTTTAACCAGTAAATAAACTAATTAAAATACTGATAGAATATTGGATTAAATTTCCACTCTTAGTGTTCGACACCCTACTTACCGCGAAACTTCATCTTGACCAGGTACTCTGCCTGTTAAAAATGTTGTTTTAGGTTTGTCAGCTAAATATAAATTTAAACTTGATAATAAAATAATTGACCATACACGGCAGCACATCAAGAATGCAAATGCAAATCCTCGGTAACGGCGCCAAAAACTTGATTCGTTCACATTAAGCTTTAAATTTATAAACAAGAAACACCGATTTAACTAAGAACAGATTAGGGAAAGTATACCCTAGTCATGTGTAGTTAGGGGTTGGTAAGTCAAGGTCGTCCCAAGAGACTTTGTTGCACTCAAGTGTCGTTCGTTTGTTTAAGAAAGTAACAAAGTTGTGGTTATGATTGTCACATATCAAACCACCAAGGAAAGCAATAATTAAGCAAGCACACAAAAAACATACTCGTTTGGACAAATGATCACATGGATATTAGGATGTTTAGTTTGAAAAACATATTATCATAGGTAATCCTTCCGACCTATAGAACCAATAACAATAGTCTAAGTGTTTTATAAATCAAATATGCATAAACTTCAATCTAATAATCTTGTCATGAGAATAATGCCTAAACCAACAACAACAAAGAATCTTTTCAAACCATAGACTTTGATGTTATCGATTGCTAAGTTCCATTTACTTAAAAGATGATTAGAACACATATTCAAAAGACTCCTTTGACATTAATCTAAGTTAAACATTTACTTGTTATGTTTATTAATTCTCTTGCACAATCGTCACAAAGTTCAAGACCAAATCATTTGCCGATTAATGAATTAAAATCAACCACTATTGAGAATCCTTTCGACCTATAAACTTAACAATGATCAACCAACACAATAAACAATGACAAGTTCTAATATAACCCTGTTATATGTCATGTTTTTAATGATGACTTAATTAACACTAAAATAATTAATGTATCTAAAAAATTGAATACTTAAACCAAAAATATCAAGCAATGTATCGGATTTATGGCATGTGTATCGCGATGTATCGTTCTCTCTTATGCGTGTTAAAGAAGAACGAGGGAGATAGGTCAGTCTGTATGTCGCAGACACTTGAATTGAAACTGGACCAGATACACTTAAAATTGATTGATTTATATAGTTTAGCTAGTTCTAGGTAATCTATTATTAAAATATAAGGTGATGAATTGTTAATTCGAAACAGGGAAAGTTTCTCAAATCTGTCACCTTTATTAGGCCTCAAGGCTTTAAATCCCAAGGCTCTGCGCTTTTTGTGAGCCTTGTTCATGTGCGTAGACCTCGAACTGAATAAAAATGCCTAGAGTTTTTTATTTTCGAGCTTAGAGCCTTAAGCGCGCTTTTTAAAAGATAGAATATGGGTCACATGAGTGCACGAAGACTCAAACTCATTTCTAGATTAATGAATTGAAACAACCACTATTGAGAAACCTTTTAACCTATAGACTCAACAATGATCAACCAAAACAATAAACAAGAACAAGTTCTAATATAACCAAATATGACGTTTTCAGCATAATCCAAAAAATACTAGTAAAATCCTAACATCCTTTTATCACAAGTATTTATATGAACCAAACAAGCATTAAGACATCATTCATAATATCAAACACACAAAGGAAATCACATAATCAACACAAGCATGAAACATAAGTATGGTCGAAATTAAAAGGAGACAATACCAAAACATTATAGCCAAAGTATCAAGTTCCAGAATTCCAACCAAAGTATCACAACGATTCTACCCAAAAGAAACAACCATAATACACATCCTCCTACCCAAAACCTTCTTGGAAATCAGCCTTATGTTGTGAGTGTACGTCCGTGGAGGTGTTTGGTAATAAGGATTGTTGGTGTCGTATGGATTGTTTGAGTGGGTTAAACGATTGCCATGCCTTGTTTTCTAGAAGTGACGACCCAACCAACCCCCAACACCTCTTGAAAGGGTATGGGTGGTAAGAGAGAGGTGTGTGTGATGGTGTAAATGTTAGTTAAGACATATATGTGTTAGATCCAAAGAGCATGGCCAAAGGGAAGTATATATATGCTTGGAACACTCCTTGGCCTCCAAGGTTCATCAAAGTGCCTGAAAAATGAGTTATTAAAAGCATATGATCATACTTGAGGGTTAATGCACTTAATCCAACACTTGAATGTAACTTGGGGAGGTCAGATTCATAGAGACGCGCATCTTGATGGCCAAGTCATTCGTCTGGATGAATTGGTCATTTTCAACCTAAAGTCTATGGGCTCGGGTCGTCCGTCTAGATGCATTTCATTAGTTTGGCATGTTTTGGCGTAACGGCCTAAAGGTTTAGACTTCCGTCTGGATTGCATTTAAGCTTTTGCACTTTTGTCTTTTCTTGTTTTGACTTTCTGGATGCTTTTTCCTTGGTCAGGTTTGACTTATATGACTCCAAAGTTACTCTTCCTTACTCCCAGAAATGATCTCCACGTGATTTTTCTTCTCGATAACGTGTCCACAAGACTCGCTCTTGGTGGGAAATCTTCGTACATGTATATTTCTTCATTTTTCTCTCTTTTCTTGGTCTTTTCTTCACTTTCTAAATCTTGGCTAGCTACAAACATAAAAATCTAATTTTGTGCAATATTAGTAGCAAAAGCACGTTAATTAACCAGATAACACATACAAAAACCATAATAACGCTACTAAAAACATACTCGGTTTGAGCGTTATCACTAGGGTACAAATTAAAAGTCCTTTTGGGAAAGTAGTTGTACTTCTATACCAACTTTAGAAGAAGTCATTCCCAAGAAGATATGTTTTATTTTTTTTGAAATAAAGTATATCTTTTTCACACGTTGTAAACCTTCTAAAAGAGAAACATTTTGTTTCATCTTCTAAGAAGAAATCTACATCGTTAAGTTTGGCATTTCCAACCAAGTTGAACTGAAGCTCTTGCTAAGGTCTTATCTTCAGTTTCTGAACCACTACATAGACTTACGTGAAGAAATTCTTTGATATTCTAATTACCTAAAGAGCTAAAGCTGAACTATCTTTAGTGAGACATTGACTTAGGGTATATATGTTTAAATCTACCGAGATACTGAAGGGCACTAAACTGACCCAATATTCTTCCCTTATTTAAATATAAAAATAACCTAAGTTAAATCAAATGTAATTGAGCAAACAACTTATTCTTACAAACTGGTAAATTAAAAAGAACAACATAAACTGATAAACATTCATATATAGTTTCATTATAGTACATTACAAAAGATGGTACATAAAAAAGTTTACATTCAATAACTGCCTTAGTTTTTCAATCAATCTCATCTGCTTGTTAGGATTTAAGTTTCTCTTGTCAACTTCAGCAACCAGGAGAGAACTCAAAGTCCTAGCAAGATCATCCATTCCAGGTTCTTGGTGAAGTCTGAAGAAGTTTTCTTGTACATGATACAACATGTCATTATTCAGTTTTGCAAAGTGTTCAATGCTGATAAAGTCTTGCCCGTGTTGAGCATTAAAGAGAATCATCCCCAGAGCTGGATCATTCAGCATTGTCCCAGCTAGAAGGTCACCATACTGAACTGATGTCTTGTACCTTTTGGTTGACTTGAAGTAGTTATGCAAGTCATCGGCGTTCTTCCTTTTCTTTCTAGTCAGTTGGTTTAATTTAGTGATTGGATTTGTTCATCTAAAGGGAGACTGAGATACAGTTCCAATTCTTGTTTAGTTTTGTGAATATCATCTAGCTTTTTCCTTATTTGAGTATAGATGATACTCCACCCAACTCCAGTCCTCTTGGGACAAGCATCCATCATTCCTTTCCATTCACCCACATGAAGATCGCTGGTCTTGAAGTTGTAGATGATTTCACTTGAGTCATCATCGTTGTACACCTTTGGGTTTATAAGACCCTTTCCTCTTGTAAGCATATCATAATTAGTTATTTTTCCTTGGACCCTTCTGTTCAGCATCTTAAGGTGGTACTTGTCATACTTCACTTTATCCTTGTGTGCCTTCGCAACCACATCTTGACCAAGAGTTTTAATCAAAAACTTTTTACCTTTCTTTTTTTCAGACCTGATAGCGTTAGCTTTGACAATTTGTTCAATGTCTTTTTGGTTTTTAATTTATTCCTCAGTCATTTGATATTTTTCACCAGTTTTAGTGATGTAGGTAAACTTCTTGAGAGGCTTGGACTTTGATGAGTCTTCCAAAGTACCAAAGGGTCTACTTTCAGCATTAGAGGTACTACCAGACTCTTCTTCATCTACCTCATCATGAGACATAACTTTCTTTCCTTTCTCTCTGATTTGCTCCCCCTTAGATTGATGGGTGGTCTTGATAGGACTTGTTATGAATGGTGATTGGAATGGTGTTGTTGTTGTTGGAATGATGATAGCTGTTGTTGTGATGGTTTGAGAGATTGAAGTTGTTGTTGGTTCAGTGATTATTGGTTTAGTGATTGGTTTGTTTATCATGTTTGTAACAACATCATATTTTGTCTGTTTTCTTTGAAATAGTTGAGTGATAGTTGGTTGTTGGTTTGTGTTCTTCTCCCCCTCAACATGACGAGGGTCAACTTGGCCTGTTGAAGGAACACTTGTATCACTAGCTTTTAAGATGCTGAGGAAATGGCATCTGCAAACCTATCTAATGAAGCAGCAACCTTACCCATAATAGTTAGGATGGAATCCAAGACTTTAAGTTTAGCTAATTGAGAGTCGATGGATGAAACCTAAGCATGTAGTGCTACTAACTCAGCTGGAATCTCCAGCTTAAAGCCTTCTAAAGAGGCAACCTTTGTGGTGAGAACTAAGATGGAGGTCTGAAATTTATCTAGCTTGTCAGGAATACCTTTCATATCAGCAAGTACCTTTATCTCTAGTTTTTCAACATATTCCCCAGAGTCTCAGTGACTTGCCTAAACTTGGTGGGGAGCTCTTTTAGCTCAGATTGAATGTGGGAACTGAAGTCATGAGCTTTAATAAGTAAATCAAATTCAGGCTTTAGAGAGTTTACTAGAAGCTCGGTGATTTGTTGCACATTTAGGTAAGATGGTAAGGCTCTCAGGTTTGCAACGTCAGCATCAAAATCAGTCTTTTCTTTTTCAAGCTTATATTTGTATCACTAAAGAAAAAGAGCTTCATTAGTAAGACCTTGAATCTTGATTGATTTTGGAGATGGAGGTGGTTGTAGAATTAAAGTATCTTTAGTTTTAGTTTGAACTTCAGCCTCATCATCACTTGAAACCTGAAGTGGCTGATCATATTTAGGGGATTCCATATCTCTTTTTTTGGGTAAAGGGTTTCCTCGGTAAATTTTATTACGCCAAAAACATTTAAGAGGGGGGAGCCTGCACCTCTTTCTTGCACTAGTTCTGTCAAATCAACCCATTTGATCCTATCATCATCATTATTAGAAATTTGAGTTATTTCTTCAGTGTTAGTACCAAATAGGTGTTTAATTGCAAACTCTTTCTCAGTTTATGAATCAGTGTGAGCAGTTTCCAACTCATCTCCAGCAGATTTGGTTTTGTCTACAAGAACACTTGGGTTAGTTCCTGCTATAAAATGATCATATGAATAGTTTATGGTTCCTTCGTTAGTACATTGTTATGGAGGCAAAGAATCCTTATGATTAATTTTTCCAAGATCAGCTTTAGCTGTGAAAGTTGCTGAAGCATCATGTCCTGATACAGACTCAGAGTGAACCATGGTAGAAGCTAAAAGTACAGGTTTAATTTGAGATGCTGACACAACATTAATGAGCTGAAGGTTAGCTTTTTATTTAATAGTGACCCCTAGAGAAGTTTGGCCGCTTGTTGCTTGCAAGGCCTTTATGCAGTTCAACGACCATAGGTGTGGAAGCTGAAGGATGGCTGGGGTTTTTGTCCTTGGCCGTTACAGACTTCTTTTTTTCTTGGATTGGCCTTTGAGAGCTTCAGTGGCCTATTTAGAGAGGGGCCCAATGAATGTTGTCTTCAATTTGGACGAAGATTGTTGAGTGTGCTCGCCATGTTTATGAACACTTTTTCTTTGTCCTCTTTTAGCTCCAAGCCCATCAGCAACGTAGATGGCCAACATGTGAAGAGAAAAGGAAGGTCCTTTAGGTTGGTTTGGCTTTAATGTCTAGTTATTGACACTGAAGGTTGAGGTGAAATAACTTTTACTTCAGCAATAAAATATGTTTCCTTCATTTTGATTTCCAAAAGTAATGATAGAAACCTTGAGTAGTGATAACACTCAAATTGAGTATATTCTTAGTAGCGTTATCCGTACTTTTGTATATGTTATTTGGCTATTTTTTATATGCTTTTGCTACTTAATTATACCAAAGTGTGTTTGCAAGTATATTTGTAGCCAAGTACAGGAAAAGCAAGAAAAAGACGAAGAAACAAAGAACAAATGAAGTTTTATGCACGTACGAAGAATCCCTCTACAGAACAAGGCTCGGAAGCAATTCAACGACAAAGAGTGAAACCATACAAGCTTCAAGGCCCAGATAGAGTTTAACTGGAGTTTTTTATGGATGTCTATGACCCAGGACCAAGCACGAATCCAACGGAGCTAATATGTAAAATCAAGAAAAAGATATTTTTGGTCGTGTGGCTAGCCGCCCGGCAGGAGCTCTTGCCGCCCGGCTGGAGTAGGGCCGCCTGGCAGAGGGGTGTGTCGCCCGGCTCTTAGTGCCCACATTTTCCTACTTTATTCTTGAAGACTCATGACAAATCAAGAAGGATCTAGACCCTCTAAACCAACTTTGGACACCCCTTTAGGCCCTGAACCACCAAAATGTGTTATTATAAATAGAGGACACATCTATACAATTTTACACACACTCCAAATCATAAACCCTACCTTTCTTAACTATCTCACATAAGTCACACTCTCACCCTCCTACTCACCCCCAACGTTTCCAGAAGTGTTGTGGGGTTGGTTTTGGTTAGTTTAGTCATCGTCTACAACCATAAATCATGAAAGAATAGAGAAGAAAACCCTAGATCCATAAACTATCCAATCTTTAACAATCCTTGTTTCCAAACACCCCAAGGGAATTCACTCACAACATGAGGTTGATTTCTAAAAAGGTTTTGGGTAGGAGTATTTGTATTTTGGTTGGAATCTGTGGTGCTTGACTTAATTTGGTAAACAAATCTTCTTTAATATTCAATCATATTTATGCTAATGTTTGTGGTGATTCTTGTGCTTGTGATTTGTGTGATCTTGCTAAGTGTGTCTTAATACTTGTTTGGTTCTTATAAAAACTTGTGATAAAGGGATGTTTGGATTCTTAATTAGTGTTTGTTTGGATTATGATGATAACATCATATTCGGTTAAATTAGATTTTGTTCTTGTTTATTGTTTTGGTTAATCATTGTTGAGTCTATAGGACGAGAGGATTCTCAATAGTGGTTGATTTCAATTCATTAATCAACAAATGATTTGGTCTTGTACTTTGTGACAATTGTGCAAGAGGATTAATAAACATAACAAGTAAATGTTTAATTAAGATTAATGTCGAAAGGAGTCTTTTAAATATGTGTGTTCTAATCATCTTTCAAGTAAATGGAACTTAACAATCGATGGCATCAAAGTCTATAGGTCGAAAGGATTCTTTGTTGTTGTTGGTTAGGCATAAGGCTCATGATATGACCACTTGATTAAGACTTATGTATAATTGATTTATAAGACACTAAAATATTATTATTGGTTTACAGTCGAAAGGTTATCATGAAATATGTTTTATAAACAAACATCTAATATTCAGTGAATCATTTGTCCAAACATGTATGTTCTTTGTGTGTCTTATTTCATATTGCTATCGTATAGGTGGTTTTGATATGTGACATCATAACAACCCTTTGTTACTTGCTTCGAAAAACAAAACAAACCTTGGAGTCACCCAACTTTTGGGAAGACCTTGAATTCCAATTACTATACTACAAATGATAGGTTACTTGTCCGAACTGTAGGTCCCTAGTTAACTCGGTAATTCTTGTTTACAAATTTAAAAGCTCGTTGGAGGCAACATCACGTTTTTGGCGCCGCTGTGTCTACGATTTGCATTTGTACTTGTTTGTTTGTTTGCTTGTCGAATTGATTGCTTATTTTCTCATGATGTTTTACTTGAATGCTCTCTTGCTTTGTGTTTCAAAATCTCTTATTGCTCATCTTTTGCTAAATGATCTTGGCATCAAAATCAAGTTTTTGATGTTGGGATTCCGTTTCATGTTTGCTAAAAATGCTTGTTTCAATGATTGCTCTCTAAGTGTGCTCGAAATTGTTTGCACAAGAAAAAACACCAAACTTGACCACATGAATTTTGTTTGTCTTTGTTTTTGTGTTTCGTGTTTAATTGTGCTTGTTATGTTTCATATGTTGTAGTATTGTGTTCTTTTCAATACGACTTAATGGGTTAGTGTGGAAATGTTGACAATTAAAATTCATGCTTTTAAAAAAAAAATGAAGTTACAGAATGTGGACGTGTAGGCGGCTCGTAGCCAGTCGGCGGATCGTTTCACGACGTGGGTATTACCACAGCCAGCGGGCGGTCAGGGCTGTAAGGGCGGTCAGGTGGGTTTGAGTAAAAAAATTGATTTAAGTGTTGTTTACTTGGTTGCAAATGTGTTTTATGATATGTTTAGGGATGTCTTTGATAGTTAGGTATGTCATTATGTGTTTTAAGTTGTTTAGTTGTATATTTCAATACTCGGTATTGCTAGTTATCTGCTATGCTTGTTTTGTGATGTGTTTGCCATGTGTTAGATTAAATCAGTTAAATGTTTCATGTTCTTAATTAGATTAGTATGTGTTAAAATGTGTTAGTTTATGCATATTTCATTTTAGTCTTATTTAGTTTTTTAAAATAAGTTTTGTCAATTGAATTAATTTAGTCCTTTTATAAAAATAGGTAATAAAGCTTCACCTTTAAAAAAGCATAAAAAAAGTTTTTTTTCTTTGTGTCAGACCGATCCAGCCGCGCGGCTAAGCCGCCAGCCGGACCGGCAAACACCCAGCGTGGGTACGATTGCATCCAGCCGACCGGCTAAATGCCCACGCCGGCCGGCTCCTTTTCGCTGAGTAAATTTTTTTTGTTTTTGTATTTTGTTCGTTTAGAGAGGTCTTATATTTGTGAGTGTTTAGAATGTTTTTATTTATCATATTTGTGATGTTTAGAATGTTTCATGTTTGTTCGTATTTGTTTAAAGTTTGTTTCGTGTCATTTGTGCTAGCGTGCGTTTTGTGTTTGTTTAATTCATGTGGTCAAGGAATGAACTTTGTGGGTGTGTTCGCTGGAAACCCTCACGAGACTACAACTCGTCCACTCGGGCCACCGAGGGGTTTAAAGGTTTGTTTCATATAAATGCAATTGTGTTGCCTACGAAAGTGTGCTTTCTAATTTTTCGTGTTTTGTAGTGTAGTTTATTTTTGTAGATTCAATAAAGCTCATGGAGGATGGATTGGTTGTGACTTTGGAGCGTATACGGATACTTAGAGGAAAAATCGATTCTCACAAGCTTATGCTAGCTTTGGCGTAGCATTAAAATCATATGGAGTTCAATCGTGATTTCTTTTACCCGGGAAGATTAGGTTTTCTCTTACTTTTATTTCCCTATTTTATACTTTGAAGTTTATTTTTACATTTAGGCCAATACAAAACTTAAGTATGGGGGAAGTAAATAGGGAAAACGAGACTGATTTTTAAATTTTTCATATTTTTGGGCCAATTTAAAATTTATGTAGACTTGTTTGCCCTTATAGTTGTTTTCACGTCATTAGGTTAATATATTAGAACTTGTGCTTGTAAATAATTACGAATACCACAATGAGATCACATTCGTGTGATGATAAGTGTATATGCGTGACAAAGAGGCACCTTAGGATTTAACCCAAATAGCCTTTTCCGTTTACTTTTAGCTAACCACCTAAATTAACCCTTTGTAGCATTTATACTTTTGTGCTAGAAGATACCTTTAGAACACATGTTTGGGCCATCCTTTGTTCGTTTGATAAAAATCCAGGAAAAAGAAAAAAATATGTATCTTTAACCTTAGCCTAACTTTGTCAAAAGTTAAAAAGGAGGGTTGCTCGTTGTTGGTATGTTGGATAGTTTTTTGATGATTAGTAGTTATGCCACACTTTGCCATTTGTGTATGCCATTCCGACAAAGATGGAGATGCGCAGCTTCATTGATGTATTTTTGTTTTATGCGAAGTGTGGGAGAGTTTGATGTATATGAAATGAAAATGAAAAAAAAAAGTTGAAAAGAATAAAAAAGTAAAAAAAATGATGACAATTATAGCCAATGCGCTATAAATTATTATGAAGATGAAGGAAGATAAAGTTTTTGAGGATATCGATTAGCCAATGTGCTAAGACGTGATACATATATAGTGATCGATATGTGAAGGAGGAATAAATTGGTAACTATAATCTTTTACGGGTTTGATGTTTGTTCGGTGACTAGCAACATTGGGACTTAGACTTTTGACTTAAAATGTTCGTGATACACCCTCTCATAAAAAATCTCATGCCTTATCCATACCATTTACTAACCGAAGTCCTACATTAGTAACCCAATAAAGTATCTTTAGATGTGTCACTTGATTGCTTACGCCCATCGTTTATTGTTTTGTTTTTATCTTTCTTTTCTTTAATTTGCTTAAGGACAAGCAAACCCTTAAGTGTGGGGGTGTTTGCACCTTTTGCGTTCATTTATAAAAAAACAAAAATATATCAATATATTTCAAAAAAAAATTTAAAATTCCATTTAGGTATTTTCTTTCTGGATTTCTTTTCTTATATTTGCTTTAGGGCAAGCAAATTCTCTTTTCACTGCTCGGGGGCGAGCAGAACTTAAGTGTGGGGGAATTTGATAACGCTCAAATTGAGATTTCTAGTAGAGTATCCGTACTTTTGTATATGTTATTTGGCTATTTTTTATATGCTTTTGTTACTTAATTGTACCAAAGTGTGTTTACAAGTCTATTTGTAGCCAAGTACAGGAAAAGCAAGAAACTACAGCCGACGCACGACGAACAAATGAATGTTTTTTATGCACGTACAAGAAGGGAAGCAATTCAACGACAAAAGAGTAAACCATACAAGCTTCCAAGGCCCAAGATAGAGTTTAAATGGAGTTTTATTGATGTATAATAACCCACGAACAAGCACGACTCAAACGGGAAGCTAATACACAAAATTAAGAAAAATATATTTTTTGTCGTGTGGCTAGCCGCCCGGCAGGAGCTCTTGCCGCCCGGCTGGAGTAGTGCCGCCTGACAAAGGGGTGTGCCGCCCGGCTCTTGGTGCCCACGTTTTTCTACTTCATTCTTGAAGACTCATGACGAATCAAGAAGGATCTAGACCCTCTAAACCGACTTTGGACACCCCTTTAGGCCCTGGAACCGCCATAATGTGTTAGCATAAATAGAGGACACGTCTACACCATTTTACACACACTCCAAATCATAAACCCTACCTTTCTTAACATATCTCCACCATAACTCACACCTCTTCATCCTACCACCCCCTACACGTTTCCAGAAGTGTTGGGGGGTGGTTTTGGCTAGTTTAGTCGCCATCTACAACCATAAATCATGAAAGAATAGAGAAGAAACCCCTAGATCCATAGACTATCCAATCTTCAACAATCCTTATTTCCAAACACCCCAAGGGAATTCACTCACAATATAAGGCTGATTTCTAAAAGGTTTTGGGTAGGAGAATTTGTATTTTGGTTGGAATCTTTGGTGCTTGAACTCTAATGTTTGGTAACTTCTTCTTTAATATTCAATCATATTTATGCTTATGTTTGTGGTGATTCTTGTGTTTGTGATTTGTGTGATCTTGTTAAGTGTGTCTTAATACTTGTTTGGTTCTTATGAAAACTTGTGATAAAGGGATGTTTAGATTCTTAATTAGTGTTTGTTTGGATTATGATGATAACATCATATTCGGTTAAATTGGATCTTGTTCTTGTTTATTGTTTTGGTTAATCATTGTTGAGTCTATAGGACGAGAGGATTCTCAATAGTGGTTGATTTTAATTCATTAATCGGCAAATGATTTGGTCTTGTGCTTTGTGACAATTATGCAAGAGGATTAATAAACATAACAAGTAAAGGTTTAATTAAGATTAATGTCAAAAGGATTCTTTTGAATATGTGTGTTTTAATCATCTTTCAAGTAAATGGAACTTAACAATCGATGGCATCAAAGTCTATAGGTCGAAAGGATTCTTTGTTGTTGTTGGTTAGGCATAAGGCTCATGATATGACCACTTGATTGAGACTTATGTATAATTGATTTATAAGACACTAAACTATTATTATTGGTTCTATAGGTCGAAAGGATTATCAATGATAATATGTTTTTCAAACAAAACATCCTAATATCCATGTGATCATTTGTCTAAACATGTATGATCTTTGTGTGCTCATTATCTTATTGCTTCTTTAGGTGGTTTGATCCGTGACAATCATAACCACCGCCTTGTTACTTGCTTAGACAAACGAACAACACTTGAGTGCAACCAAATCTCTTGGACGACCCTTGTTTACCATTCTATACTACAAATGACTAGGGTATACTTGCCCGAATGTGTCCCTAGTTAAACCGGTAATTCTTGTTTATAAACTTAAAGCTCGATGGAGGCACATCAAGTAGTTTACAACCGTTTCCCTTTGTTTCTTTTGCAGTTTTGAAAGGAGGTCATCCCAGATCGGTTTTGCAAAATCAATCTTAACCCCATTTTCCAAACAATAAAGAATCATCTCATCTTTATTGGAAATTTGATCATACCCTCCCTCCTTCTCTCTAATTGGTTTGGCCACGGTACCCGACAAACAAACACACACATCGTGTGTTTGTTTTGCTTGGTTCAATTAAATTGTGTTGTTGTGGTGTGGGCTAACTGCTAGCACGTTGTTGTGGTTGCTTGAGGGCTAGTGTGTATTCACCGTGAGGAAATATGATTTGAGCTCTTGGATGTGTGTCATCTCCCACTCCAAACAAAGGTACGCAAAGTTGTTATGTTTATTTTGATTAGTCATAAAACGCATATGGATCGCTGGCTCATTAAAAATCGTTGTAAAGTTTGTAATGGTTAATAAAAATTTAAAATTGTCTTTACGTTTTCTTGCATTATTGGCTTTATAGTGTTTGTCTATAATATTATAGAAAAAAATTGTAAAAACAATCAACTTATTGTTTTAAGTTATAACAAACTATATTAGTTGGTTTTTCTAAGTTAGTTTAAAACTCTAATTTACAGTTTTACAAAATTTTAGCTAACATTGGCCTTCGTCACTTTAACTTGTCAATTAAAATTAGAATGGTTTATGGTAAAAAGAAAGTTTTCTTAGATTTATTAATAAAAGTCATGACTCGGTCGAGTTAATCAAACGGGTCTATTTGCGTCAACGAAAAACATACGGTTCAATCCGATTCGCAAAAAAAACAAAAACCCGGTTACATTCGGCTTGATCTCCGAACCGATGCATGATTAAACCGGTTGAACCGGTCGGTTTAATCGGATTTTAAAACATTGACAAATACCATTAACCAAGTACTCAAAAAGGCTAAAATACCCATGACATGAATAAAAAAAGTGTTCTACCTAGGGCCGTAAACGAACTGAACGTTCAGTGAACATTTCATGAACCGTCCGGTAAAAAGTTCGTTTATGTTCGTGAACGTCCGATTATTTGTTCATTAACGTTCAATTATGTTCATTTATGTGTTTATGTTCGTATATGATATCTTTTAATTGTATACTTTTAAAAATGACATGTTTAAACAAAATAACACTTATAAAACAAAATATTATGCATAATTTGATATAATTAATGTTTTTTCTACGTTTATTTGTGTTCAATCGTTTATATTCGTTTAGTTTCTTAATGAACGAACATAAACGAACACGAACAACTCATTTTCTTAATAAACGAACATGAACAAGAAAAGGTGTCCGTTTAAGCGTTCGTGTTCGTTTATTTGTCCGGTTAAAATTAAACGAACATGAACAAGGCTTCGTTCATGTTCGCCCGGTTCGTTTACAGTCCTAGTTCTACCATATATCAAATTTAATAATGATTAATCACCAAGATAGTGAATATGGGTTAACTTTTCATTTTGGGAAAAAGAAGTATGATGAATTTAGGGAAGGACCCTAGAGTTTGTGATAATGGAAAGGGGGCCCCTGAATTTTGGACAAGACATAAATCCCAGGCTGTTGTCCCAACAAAATGACAATTTTTATTCACTCACATTATTAATTTTTATTTATCTTTGCAGTGTTATTGATGATTTGATATGATTGATCACACCCACACGTTTTCTACTCCATTTATCCGGCATTTCCACCTATGTAAAGTAGTCAAATAGGTCCCATCTTTTTTTTGTCTCTCGCCGGTATGAGGCTGGTAACTGTCATTGGTTACAAATCCATCCTTTGAAACAACAAGATGACAAAACATAAATCCTCCTTCATTAAAACCACAACCTATAACTCAACATTAACCTCTTTCGCATTTCTAAAAATAGAGTATTTGCCACCCGTGGGTGGTGTTATGATTAGGTGCACAAATTTATCGTCGTGTTGAACAAGGACAACAAATCAGGATTGAGGCTAGAATTGAGTTTGGGGGTTATAAGTTGGGTTTGATTTGGGGGGATGTTTAAGGTTTTTAAGGCGTGGTCTGGGCGAGAATGTTTGATTTATTGTTTTGTCTTTATGTTGTTTTGAGTGTCTTATTTATTTTTGATCTACTTTTTATTGTTGTTTTTTTGATTTGTTTGTGCTGTGTTGTTGTGGAATAAATTTTTTTTATTTTTTGTATTTTTTGTTTTTTTTGTTTATTTTTGTATATATATATGGTGGTTTTTTTATTTATTGTATTTGGACGATTTGTTATTTTTTTTTGTTATTTTTTGGTTTTTTTTTATTTATTTTTTATTTTATTTGAATATTTGTATTTTTATTGATGTATTTTATTTTGTTGTTTTTTTTTGTAGATTTTGTCTTCTTTTGATATAGTTTTTTTTTATTGCTTTTATTGTTGTTTTATTCTTATTATTTGATGTGTCATTGGTTGTTTTTAGTCCTTATAGCGTTTTTTTATTTTATTTAATTTTTAATTTTTTTTGCTTTTCATATTTTTATTTTATTTTTTCTTGTCTTTTTTTTGGAATTTTTTTTATGAGCTTTTTTTTTTTTCATTGTTCGTATTTATTTTTTTTTAATTTGTTGATAATTTGTGGATTTTTTTATTTTTTATTTTTTTTTTTTTTTTATTGGTTGATTTTTTTTTTTTTTTTTTATTTTATTATTTGATATTTTAATTTGTTTGTAATTTTTAATATTGTTTTGTTTAGATTTTTTTTTTTTGGATCTGTTTTTTTATTATTGTTTTTTGGTTTGTTATTGTGTTTTATTTTTGGTAAATTTTTGTTTTGTTTTTTATTTCATTGTTTAATTTTTTGGTATTTTTTTTTTTTTTTCATTTATTTCTTTTTTATGATTTTTTTGATTGGGATGTTATGTTTTGTCTTTATTTAAATTTTTTTGTGATTTGCTGTTTAGTTGTTTTTTTTTTGTCTGTATTTTTCTTATTATTTTAATATGGATCTCGCGCTCTGATTTATGTGTTTCTTTTTTGTTTCATGTGACGTTCTCTTTGGGTTTTTTGTATTAAGGTTTTAAAGGGTGGTCGGAGATTGGAAATACGGTGGTGGGAGTGGCGGAGGAGCGACGAAGAGAGGAGGGCCTTACCTTTTAATTGTTATGTGATTGTAGCTGGCCTTACAACACTAGCTTGCCTTACAACACTAGCTTGCCTTTCTACCTTTCTGTGTCTTTGTTGATTATCAAAATTTAATGTTGTTTGAATCAAGATAAAAAAAATTGTATTATTATCTGGACACCTCGCCTATGATAATAATTTGTAACATAAATACGTTATCTAGACACCTAACACGCAATGAACCTGGTTTCGATAAGTAGCCAGAAACTATTTTTTTAAGGTTGCAAGATAACAATTGATCATTATTTTATTTGTTTAGTCCTTAACACCTAGACACAAACACTTTTTTATACAATCATGTGCTACACGCACACAATAAACCTATGGGTTGACTTTGGCATAGATAAAATGGGTGAGAAACGGTGAAGTGGGTTGTGTTTGGTTGATGATGATGGGTGGTGGTGAACAAAACCAATTGTAAATATCCCTAACTGTGGAGGTTTTTTGTTGTGAAGATGATGGTAATGGTGGTTTTGGTATGGACCAAATGGGGGAAGAAGAAAGATATAGGAAATTATGGACTAAAAAAATAAGAAAAATAAAAATAAATAAATAAATGACGTGGAAAATGTAGCCGGTCATATTGGTCATATTGTCACATAATAAACAAGTTCGTTGGTGTAGAGAGAACGAAAAATAGTTCATTGATAATGTCGGGACAATTTAGAAACTTCGTTGGTATTTTATGACATTGACCCTAGTAAATATGGGTTAACTTTTCATTTTGGGAAAAAGAAGTATGATGAATTTAGGGAAGAAGACCCTAAAGTTTGTGATAATGGAAAGGGGGCCCCTGAATTTTGGACAAGACATAAATCCCAGGCTGTTGTCCCAACAAAATGACAATTTTTATTCACTCACATTATTAATTTTTATTTATCTTTGCAGTGTTATTGATGATTTGATATGATTGATCACACCCACACGTTTTCTACTTCATTCTCTAACTCTATTGTACTACTACCTTTTTCGTACATTATATTCATGTAACAACAAATACCCGATTTGGATACAAATAGTGCTTTACAACTTATATATAGATTCACGTTACAATATTTATATGGATAACTTTGGATGGAAAATAAAATCTTATGGCACCATAACCTAGTGGAAACTAATGAATCACGTTAACAAGCAAGTGAAAAAACAAACATGTAGATATGCCATTTGAGAAATTCATTCAAGAATCAGCAAGCTTCAACAAATATCGTCAAGGAAGTTTGTGTATGTTCGAGTGGTTCCATCTAAATCTAGTGGTCTTTCAAGAATTATGTTAGTCGAGAATATCCAATCTAACTCTTAAGCTATAGAAGAAAGCATCTTCTCGAGATTCAAGTTATAGTTTTGTTTATCGATTTATAAACTTGGAGACTAATCATCAACCTAATAGACACTTGACATTAGTTCATGCATTCTGAAAGGTATACCGCTCTCCTACTCCCATCGATTAAACGTTAACTTGTTTTCTAGACACAGATTAAATTTCGATCGATGTATCATACTCTAACTATATCTTACATTTGAACTTTCAACTCTCAAGGTTATTTATGATTGAAACATGTGGAATTTTTTAGCTAATAAAACAAATGATTTTTGGGCCCTTTAAGAAATGGAATTGACTGCTTGCCTGCTCTCCAGAATTTATCCTAAAATACAACCATATAAGGACCATAAACAGCCAACTCACCACATAATTATTGCTACACAATGGTCTTCAATTATATGTGGTTAAATTGTAGGAGAGCAGGTTAAGAGTCGAGCATCGAGTGTGCATCTAAAGGAATCGAAACAGACTTTGTCTGGTAAGGTCGGCCCACCTAGCTATTCACCCGCTATGTGCGGTCCTATACTCTATATGATTACAAAGTTATTATCGAAAAAGTGTGTTGTGGGTATATATAAGTACATTGTTAGCAACTATTAAGTGATTCTGTTTATCTGATGTATTTTCCTTCAAGCTGATAATGCCGATTAACACCATTAACAGAAAAGTATAAAAGTTAACTCATTGTTTATTTACATGAGTGGTATGGTAGAAGCATATACTGAGAACTTTCTAAAAACTTGGCATAATATTCATACAACAGATGGCGACGCCCTAGGGTGCATTATTAACAAGATACGAACATAAATTAAAAAATTTCTTACTTAAGATAACCCATATGGCATGGGAGTTCAGCTAAGGAGTAACGAGGCGAAACAAGAAAAAACAGACAAGTGCAGGTGCAAGTACAAACTACAACTCGATCATAAAGGTGAGGAAGTGTACAACAAATGCTTTTGGCAAAGTGTTCACCTCAGTGGCAAAAGTCTTCCATTGATCTACCGCAGATCCCTGCTTGTTTTTTCTTGCGCACTTATGTCCGCTTGCCGCCAAATTTTGAGGCCATTTGCAGGGATCCTTGACGCCGAAAAGAGTGAGAGAGAGAGAGATAGGGTCTTTGGCGTGCCACTTAATTGGTGTGTTGGGATGTTTTGTGTTTTTCAATGACAAGAATATGGTTATTTTGATTGGGAAGAATAAGAGAAAAGTGTTGTGTTACAAAACACAAACTATTCCGAGAATGTACAAATGTGAGTAGTGAGTATTGGCGAGGACGTTAAAAATAAAAAAAAAAATTGGGACTCGAAGAGGAGAGGCAAAAGCTTGACTGTCAACCTCCACCAAGTCTAACAGTGTCTTCAAAATTATAGTCTAACTTTCTATTTTTCAATTTTAAGTATATAAAAAACCTATATGGGCACCTAATCTTTAAACTTTTCGGCATCTTTTGAC
Organism: Tanacetum coccineum; assembly: GCA_026074375.1. Taxonomy (NCBI): domain Eukaryota; kingdom Viridiplantae; phylum Streptophyta; class Magnoliopsida; order Asterales; family Asteraceae; genus Tanacetum; species Tanacetum coccineum. The sequence goes on along the minus strand of BQNB010061473.1, from coordinate 15,095 downwards.
ATGTTAGTCATAATTTTTAGTACTCCGTTAGAGTCGTTAAGGATAAAACACAAGTTAAAGTCAACAGATCATTAAGTAGAATAGATGAAAGTGTAATGCTTAGTTCAGGGTGTTCATATAAATACTTGTAGAAAGGTATGTCGCATTGTTGATATAGTGAGTATAGACTCTCAATGTAATTGTTGTGTGTAAAATGTTCAGAGATAAATGTTTCGTTTATGTTGTATAGACATGGAGAAGAAGATAATGCAAAGTCAATCTTGTAACCAATGAGAATCAAATAGCTTAAAAAGTACAAGCTTAGCAAATACAAACAAAATGACGTTTACCTTTTATCCTTTTGTGGGGGAAAAAAGAAGAAATGTTTTATTAAAATAGACTATCCAACACAAGTGAAGAAAACTCAACCAGTACCATAGAATACAGCATTCAAGAAATTAAGGGTTGAGATCATGTACATCTTCGTAAACATATATATGGTCTTTACAAAGGGTGACGTTCAAAACAATCTATAACAAAAAACTAGTTCCAAGATTCTAACCTTTTCTGTGATGAGCCGATTTGGTAGGTTCTACTTGTGTCGCTATGGTCTGCCTTTCCTCTCATGAACTATGTTTCCCTGTTCGTGTCGTTTTGTTAGAAGGGTCCCATGTGTTGGCCTTCAATTAAATTTTTGCAACCCGCCCATACCACCAATCTGTTTTAGCATTTGTGGTGGAAGGACCTTACTCATATGCTGCGCGTTCATGTTTCTAGATAATGCGCTCATATCTCCCTTTTTGGGGAGTTTGTTCGCAGACCTTACTTAGTCTGTGCTACTGAATTTTGGCGAGTACGTGTTAATGTGTACTTGCTTCACAATAACATGTCGCAACAAAACCTATCTGTCCCTATAATGACGACCAGCACCTTCGCTATCCCGCATCATCTTGATTCGTTCATGTGTTTTTGATTTGTGCTATCCAAATCTGAAATTTTTTTTGTTGAGAGAAATTAGGGCTTTCTCGGAAGACTGAAGATGATTAAGTGGCACTATAATAGTTTAAGCTTAAATAAGTTTTCACATGTGTGCGATCGGCAATCTTCAACCATTTGTGTTTTATATTAAATGAATCAAACATGTATAATACGGAGTAGCAGAATTGGCTAAAAAGACCGGTCGAAAGTTGCTCAATGTAAAGCTAGACTCAACTTAGGGTTAACAAGACATAGAACAGAGGGAACCAACTATAAAACTATGTGTTTAGATTCATTAAAGTTAGTGATGTAAACCAACTGGACATTCAGTGAACAGATCATGAACCGTTCGGTAAAAGTTCGTTTATGTTTGTTTTAGTGTGGTAAATATCGGCCTTGGCGGCCGATATATCACTGATTCTATGCTTATCGGATGAGTCAGGCGGATAAGTTTACTTCACTTATCGGTAAAAAGAGAAAATCGGTTATGTTGGTCAAATATTGTTGGGTTTCAAGATATTAAATTGGTCAATGTTCTCGGTCGGAAAATCGGCTCGATTTGTTGGTTGTTTGTTGTGTTTTTTCTTTAGTTTTGTTGTGTTTGTTTTGTTTTTTTTGGTTATTCTGAATTTTGTGTCTCTGAACTGTGTGTTTATGTATATAGTATGACACAAACTGAATTAAAAACCACACATAATGTATATTTTTACAAACATAGTACATAGATATATAGTTAAAATAATAGAATTATTAAAAAAAACTTATTAAATATATATATTTTTTGCAGAATTCCTTTATTTATTTAGGGTTCTCCGCCGAAGAAACCCGGAAAAATATATCGCCGCCAAGACCGATATATCGCTTAAAGGGGGTCGACCGCCGAGGTACCGCCGAGCGATATTTACAACACTGGTTTGTTTATTTATCAAGTGAACAAACAAGAACAAAATTTTACGTTCGTTTAGTTAAATGAACGATAACGTAAACAAAAGTCTTGTTAACCAATTATGTGTTCGTTTATGTTCATTTGTTTGTCTATGTTCGTATATCGTATCTTTTTATTTTATACATCTAAACATGGTTTACTTAAACAAAACTACACTTATAAAACACAATGTTGTGTTCTTAATTTTTATAAATTTTATGTTTATTTTTCTACATTCATCCATGTTTGTTCGATAATGTTCGTTTAGTGTCTTAATGAACGAACATGAAAAAACCTTATTTTCTTAATATATTAGCGAACATGATAGTCGCATATGAGAAGTAGAATGTTCGTTTTTTGTTCCGTTTATGCCATCTGTCCGTTTATTATCCGGTTAAAATTATTAAACGAACAAAACATAACAAGATATATATCCGTTAGTTTACAGCCCTAATAATGTCCCTTCCAATCATTTTGATTTGATATATATGTTTTTTATATATAATTGTATTAGATGTTAAGTATAGAAAATCTTTTGTTTTATTTGTTTTGTTTTGTCGTGTTTTAACAGCTAAAAGTTATCCGTTAAATGTGTTTCCGCCGGTCAACCCCAGACGGACTATACCAAAAATACAAAGTTTTAAGGTGCTCAAGTTTGACCTCTGTTACCCAACCTGCACCATTATGGGCACTTTGAAAATGTTTAAGAACATAACCCTTCATTAGTCATTAGGAGAAAATCCATCTATCTCCGTCATGTATCTTTTGATCGCTTGGCCGAGGCTTTCCTTTTCACGCCTTTAGGCATCAACTCTGAACATATAACCCTCGGACAGCTCGAGAAAAACACTCTACATGATACAAGCACAAGATAATAAACATGCAGCTGTAAATTCACACAAACTTTTTCAGTTATATAAATTCCGTATAAGTTGAAAAAAATGGTCAGGATGTGAACCTGGTTGATAGGACCCATTTTAAGTATATTTTGAAACTGCTCATACATAATCCTCATTGTGAAATTTCCTTCTGAAAGCTTTTGCAGAAGCTCAGGCTGCTGCTCCATAGGAACGACTTCATGAATTTTGTCCATGAATCCAGATAAGTCACCCATGCCTATAGTTGAAGAAGCCACATATGTAAACCAAACTTTCCCAGCATTAATCCATTAAATTTCAAAAAACGGCAAGAAAACTACTGAATACTTAAATGAAGTGATCCAAACCTAGAAGACGGCTGACAAACGATTTAACATCGAAAGCTTCAAACTCGTCCATATGTTCACCAGTTCCAATAAATATTACTGGACTTTTTGTTGCAGCAACTCTGCATATAGGATAAGAAAAGATGATCAGAAATTTCGTCAAACAAGATATTAAATATTCACAGTTTCACTGCACAATCTGATTATTACATAATGATCTGCAACTACATGCCTAACAGTTTTCAGCAAATTACTAAACTATTTCTAACAAAACGTGTTTGTGTAACAATATCATGATACTCTGACTAACGACAACCAGTAAAAAAAGGTCAACTAATGGGTTTTACGATATGATGGGACCCCACACAAGCCACCTTTGGTGACCCGGCAGGTAAACCCCGGACTCCACAGAACAGCCGGTAGGACCCGAAGCCTGGTAACCACTAGCTCTCTTGATTCTAGATTACAAGGCTAGAGCTAGTGGCCCTAGGAAGTTGCAGCTTACAGGACTCAAACTTACATTCTCTTATGGGGACTCCCAAGTCCTTACCGCTAGACCACCGTAACAGCAAATAGGTTCTCATGTGGTTGTGTGAATAGTGAATTTCTAGCTTCCGTTTGAAACGTTTGAGGACCAGGCAAGGTGCCTGGTGTGATGCAAACTAAGAGTCACGTTTTAAGCAGTAAGTTTTTACATTCAATTTTCTTCGCTCTGTTCTTGCAAGACATTAAACTTAAGATAAACTTGGTTTACAATTTCAGACTTAGGACTGTTGTAAGAAATGCAGGTTGAAACCGGTGACTAAACCCATGTACAACCAACAATTGACGTCACAGAAAGGCTAGACCAATGGTACAGTTTATCGAACAAACATGCAATGACTCTCCAAATGTGCAGAAAGAAATGATTCTTCTTCTTCCTTGAAAACAAACCAGGCCTTTCAGTTTATTTAATAAGAAAATTGGTAGTTTTATGTCATCTCTTCAAAGAGCATATTTTTATCACACAGTACCAACAACAGAACCAAAGGACAGTGACACTTACGCACTAAGTGCTCCACCTCCCTTTGCATGACCATCCATTTTGGTAACAATTACAGCTCCAACATCAACACTCTGCCTAAATGCTTGAGCTTGATCAAATGCAGCTTGACCAATACTGCTATCCATGACAAAGATAACAAGATCCGGTTTCTGCAAGATAACAAACACCAGCCTTTAGCAAATACAGAAATAATAAAATAAAAATAAAAAAATCTAATGAGATAGGCAGCTAAAGTATACCGTCGCTTCAAAAACTTGGCGCATCTCTTCAAACAGAGCTACTTCTTGTTTGTGCCGACCACTTGTATCAACAATGATAAGATCACAATTCTCCTTCCTGAACGTCTCAACACCTTCCACAGCAATTTTCACAGGGTCTGACTCCATATAGCTGTAGCATGAGATGAGGTTAGCGGCATAGAGGTATCTTATAGTAAGTTGCCAAATGTTAACCAAACAGTCTCGTCGTACTTAGTGGAGGTGGTAAGATGGGCAGACCGGGTGGGTTAGAAAATGGTTCCAACACGGGCTGAAGTTAAAGTAAGCCATTAAACAGAGACTGTAGGCAACTTCCATCCTATTCCCAGCTTAGCCAAATAAGATTAATCAACTTGTTTCGGATAAAACACAACCCAAAGAAACCCATTCGTAAGTTAATGGGTCAAAAATGCCAGTCTCTAATTATTGTACACCTTCACTATTATAATATGTTCCTAAATGACTGCCCACCTTTGAAAAGGAACACGTATAACTGATTAAGTTTCCAATATCACCCCCGATTAATATTCTTATCATAATATTTGGGTAACTCGAGTATTTCTCCTAACAGCCATTATCAGACAGTTTTCTGAAGTTTAACTGATTAAAAATTGGCTCATCAACTTCTTTGTTATATAAACTACATACAGACTTGCAGAATATAGCACTTGAATGTACATTCAACAGAAAAACACACCTTCCATAGAACGGAATCTTTGCCTTTGTTGCATTCTGCTTCAACTGATCAAAAGCACCAGCCCTAAATGTATCCGCACACACAAGAGCTGGTTTAAAGCCCTTCTTTTGGTGGTAATATGCATACTTAGTACACGTTGTAGTTTTCCCAGACCCTGAATCATTCACATTTAGCATACACATGTAATCAAGAATCAGAACACATAGTGGTAGTAGAACTGACAAACAACATAAGACAGATGAACAAATTACCTTGCAGACCCACAAACATGACAACGCATGGTTTGCTTTTCTTGGGTGTGAAAGAAGGCTTCCCAGGATCCAACATCTTGCATAGCTCATTAAATATAGCCTGGACGAAATGGATAAGTTATTATAAAACAGATGATACTAAATTATTGTTTCTAAAACCAGCCCATGTATGTGGATGATCAAAGGATTACAAGAGCATGGGAAAGGATTAAACTGGGCATGTGTTTCGACTTACAAGCATCTTACTTCCTAAATACCTATGCTTATCACTACCATTACATGGATATGGTGGTGTTTAAAATTTCCGAATAAAAGGAAGGAAACAGAAATAAGGGAAAAGAAGATATGTTTGTATAATTACAATTATCGAGTAACAAATTTAGCTCGTTAGCCAAAGTGTTTTAAGTATCAATAAGTAAACTTAATCAGACCATTATGTCACGAGCAAAAAGGTTATTGCCAGCAACGTAAAAAAGGAGCAGCATAGCACAAATCAGGATCTCAACAAGAAGTAGGCATTGATCAGCTATATAAGGCTAAGGGGTACTGAGGTCATAAATATTCAATTTCGTGTGGCTGCCAGTATGTGTGTATTGAGACATCTGTTATAAGAATTCCCCTGTCACTGTTATAATAACTAGTACAAGTAGAGATACTGTAAAAAGGAAAACTTATTTCAATGAAACTACTTCAGTACTCAAATTATCCTCGTCTTTCAATTTCAGTTTCAAGAGTCATCCTAAAGCTGTTTATACTTGATAATTTGATATCATTAGAAACTCATTCAACCACTAAAAACAGTCTAGTTAGTTGAGTCACTAGTCTCAGCTTATTTCATAAAAGTTTCGTAACAAGTACTAACAAGAGACACTCGAAATCTGAGCAGGACACAAAAAAATAGTATATACTAGTGTCACATGTTATCAACTACAAATGTGTAAGCAAGTTTCTTAAAGCCCCAGGAGACATGCATTTGGTGAAAGTCGGCGGGTTTGGTATAGTGAAAGAGAACAAGCAGGTTCAGTCACTCAACAGGGCAAGACCCTAAGGGTGTGTTTAGTTGGTGAAAAACATGCCGTTTTTTCAGAAAATTTTTCATAGGAAAATGGAAAAACCGGAAACCCGTTTAGTCACATTTTTTTCTAACAATTAAAAAAAAAGTGAAATTCACACTTTCCAAATTTTAACTAGAGAAATGAAAACCCGAATCTACCCTTCTCCACTTTTTTCTCTCTAACAGAAAAAAGAATGGATTTCCCAATCTACCATTCAAGTATCTCAAGTATCTCATTCTATCCCTAATCATCATTGGCGACATCCGAGGTAATCTTTTCAAAAAGAAAATATACAACTCCATCTAAGCGGGTTTTCAAAATTCTCGACTCTTATGTAGAGAAGAAAAACCACTCCCTTCTCAAGGAATCTAGAAAGGGAAAAACATGAATATTAAAATAAGGAAAAGAAATAAAATAAGGGAAAAGAAGATATGTTTGTATAATTACGATTATCAAGTAACATATTTAGCTCGTTAGCCAGAGTGTTTCAAGTAAGTACCAATAAGTAAATTTAAACAGACCATTATGTCACGAGCAAAAAGGTTATTGCCAGCAACGTAAAAAAGGAGCAGTATAGCACAAATCAGGATCTCAACAAGATGTAGGCATTGATCAGCTATATAAGGCTAAGGGGTACTGAGGTCATAGATATTCAATTTCGTGTGGCTGCCGGTATGTGTGTATCGAGACTTCTGTTATAAGAATTCCCCTATCACTGTTATAATAACTAGTACAAGTAGAGATACTGTAAAAAGGAAAACTTATTTTAAAGAAACTACTTCAGTACTCGAACTATCCTCGCCTTTCAATTTCAGTTTCGAGATTCATCCGAAAGCTGTTTATACTTGATATCATTAGGAACTCATTCAACCACTAAAAACAGTCTAGTTAGTTGAGTTACTAGTCTCAACTTATTTCATAAAAGTTTTGTATCAACCATTAACAAGAGACACTCGAAAACCGAACAGGACACAAAAAAAGTAGTATCTAATAGTGTCATATAAACAGCTGTTATCAACTACAAACATGTAACTTTCTAAATTTGAAACTAGAACAAGTTTCTAAGGTGGTGTTTAGTTGGTGAAAAAAATTCTTATTTTTCAGTTTCCAAATTCCTAGAGAAGGGAATGATTTTTCTTCTCTAGAGAAGAGTTGAGAATTTTGAAAACCTGTTTAGATGGGAATTGTATTTTTTCTTTTAGAAATGGAGAATAGTAAAATGTGATTTTCTGTTTTTCTATTTAAAATTAGGAAAATGAGAATTTCCTTTTTTTTTGAAAAATATTAGAAAAAAGTACGACTAAACAAGTTTTCAGTTTTTCCTTCTTAAATGAAGAATTTCTTAAAAAAATGGGATATTTTTCCCCAACTAAACACACCCTAAGTTTCTCAAAGCCCTAGGAGACATGCATTTGGGTGAAAGTCCGCGGGTTTGGTGTAGTGAAAAAGAACAAGCAGGTTCAGTCACTCAACAGGGCAACACCTCAGTCACTCAACAGGGCAACACCCTAAGGGTGTGTTTAGTTGGTGAAAAACATGCCCTTTTTTCAGAAAAAATTTCATAGGAAAATGGAAAAACTGAAAACCCGTTTAGTCACATTTTTTTCCAACAATTTAAAGAAAAAGTAAAATTCTCACTTTCCAAATTTTAACTAGAAAAATGAAAAACCCAATCTACCCTTCTCCACGTTTTTCTCTCTAACAGAAAAAATAACAGACTTCCCAATCTACCAATCAAGTATCTCAGTCTATCCTTAATCATCATTGGCAACATCTCCACCTTCCATCCGAGATAATCTTTAAAAAAATATATATAACTCCATCTAAACGGGTTTTCAAAATTCTCGACTCTTCTGTAGCAAAGAAAAACCATTCCCTTCTCAAGGAATCTAGAAACGGAAAAACATGAATAGTAACCACTAAAGGGTGTCCTAGCGGCAAAAGATCTTGCGACTATCACTCTAACATGTGTGAGGTCCCAAGTTCAATTCCTACTACATGCAAACAACCTTGTAGTGGTCAAGCCAACCTCGCTTTACCTGGTTTGAGACTATGTGGCGGTGTGTTCAAACCCCGTGGATTAGTCGGCCAAAAGGTCGGAAACCATGGTTACCAAAAAACATGAATATTTTTCTACAACTAAACGCAGTCTAAACATTTTAAAAAACCATAGTCCATAGTTGTCAGTTTCTTAAACTAATACCACAATTATTACTAATAATAGAAAAAAACCAAACATCAATGATACCTGTTGGATGATTCTTCGTTTATTATGA